>APFE030929717.1:0-56266 GCA_000404065.3 Pinus taeda | reverse complement strand
ATGTCTTTTCCACTCACAGATGTGGGTGAAGGGTACGCCGCTGCAATTCATTGTCGACAGTGGCAGCCAAAAGAACCTCATTTCAGCAGAGGTCGTGAAGCGGTTGGGCCTACCGACTACACCACACCCACATCCATACAATATCGGGTGGCTTCATGAAGGACGAGATCTCAAAGTTCGCCAACAGTGTCGCCTTCCCTACAGCATCAAGCCCTTCACAGACGAGGTATTGTGTGATGTTACACCTATGGATGTTTGTGATCTATTATTAGGCCAACCATACTTGTGGAGGCGACATGCTGTCTATGAGTCAACTTTAAAGCGACATTTTGGTTGGCTCGCTATAGGGGCTTATTTTTTATTGTCTAATTTTTTCTTTTCTTTTCTTTTGTTGTCACACATATATTTTTTTTTATCCCCTATTTATTTCTTTTTCCTTTTTCTTTCTCTCTCTTCTTTTTATGTCATATTTTTTTATTTTTCTTCTATCGTTGAACTTTTGAAAATAATTTGTAGAATGTAATAATTATTTACAACATCTCACGAAAGAAAATCAACAGATAATCTTCAATTGATCCTATAAATTATAGGACCATAACACCCTCCTCAATAATTGAAGGCCTCTTCATTCCTTAAATAATATAAGCCCTTCCTCCACCTATAGAGCTTCCTTGGACAGGTAATCAATCGGTTGGTTCCATTCCCTTAATATATGTTGAAAGGATAGATTGAGGAAGAGACCCTTAAGAAATTGAATTTGATCCATCCAGTGTTCGACAGAAAGTATATTCAGATGCCCTCTGCCCACAATAGATTCAATCACACACTTTGAATTTCCATAAATCTGAAGAGAGACAATGTCCATGGAGGCAGCAATGTATAAGAGGGCCCAAACGGGTGTAACCTCCACTTTGGTGTTAGATCATGAACTGGAATTCAGCCAAATTTGAAAAGACACATTGTCATGGAGAACTATGATGACACCCCTTCCATAAATGTCAGCCTGATATTCACCATTGAAGAAGCCTACATTAACAGATAGAGGATTAGGAGGAAATCATTAAAGAACAAATATGGGAATGTTTCGAAGGTCTGATATAATCGGTGAAGAAACCCATAATCTGAGGCATGTAACCTAAGATATCAATGGGACAACCTTAAAAAATATGCCTATTTTGGACTTTCTAGATGCCCCACTCAAAGAAGATGGGAAGAACTTTAAAGATGCCCATATTGTGCTGCCACCAAAGAAGAAAATGATTAAGAAGTGACATAGGTCGATGGCCCAGAATTGATCCGGGTGGATATTGGTGGCCACCCACCTATTCCACCTAGACCTCCAGTTAGTTTCATTTGTTTCCTTGTTTATTTCATCATTTACTATTTTTAACAGTTTTTTGGGTTATGAACATCCAGAGCAGTTTTGACCCCCTAAACGAAATTCTTTTGAGCTCCACAAGAGGCCTGTACTCGTAAGCCTACGACTACAGGCCTACAACAAATCTTGTAGTACTCGGAGAGACCTTTCCAACAAGGTAACCAAGTTACGACCCTGTGAATTTGGCTGCCCAACTAATACCAATGGGGCCCACAAAATCTTGGCATTACATCTCCTGGGCTTAGGGTTTTGGTTGTTTAGGTTTTTCCTTTGTTGTTCAATAATAAATAGGCCCTTGAGCCTCATTGTAACATAATTCAGAGGCATGTAGCTGCCACATCTCTTTTTAGAGATAAGTTACCATCGCTCAAGCTAGTTTATTTTCCATTATGTTTGTAAGCATATTTCAGTAATTTGATATTAATGAAATGAAGTGTTATTTTTGTTGTATCTTTGTATTTATGGTTATATATGTAATTTGTTGCTTTCCTGTTTAAGTTTGGATCAATGGCATCAGAGTGATATGTTCTTTCTCTGTTTTTCTTTGCATGTCCCCAATGAGGTCAGGATATAAGGAGTTAGGGCTCGAACTGGTTGAACCTTTGCAAGACCAGCCTTGCAAACCACGACGACCTCCCATGGCGAAAGAAAAGAAAGACGAGGGGGTAGGAGATCCTTTCAAAATGTTGCTCAAGGAAGCTCTCGAGCGACAAAGGAATGTGATGATGGATAACTTTGCTCAGATACTCTGACGACTACCCACAAGCAACACATCTTCATCTAGTAGCCACTATGGAGGTGCCACCCCTTTTAAGGTACAAGTTAACTTTGATATTCCCATATTTGAGTGCCAGATAGATGCAGACATCGTAGATAAATGGTTGAATATGTTGGAAGGATATATTTCAGTTCATGACTTTTCCAATTGGGAAAACATTACTTTTGCACTTCTCAAAGTCGCCCCACATGTCAAGCACTGGTGGGAAACCTACTGTGAACAAAAGGATGAAAGTGAATCATCATTGTTTTTAGTCGCAACCACTTGGGATTCTTTCTGAGACGCCATTAAGGAACAATATTACCCTGTCGGTAGCTATGAAGATAAAGAAATAAAGTGGGCCACCCTACAGAAGGGAAGGGACCAAGATGTGTTGGAGTTCACAAATGTTTTCCATACCCTCCGCACGAAGTTGGGTATTAAGGATTATGAGCGCCATTTGGTACTCAAATACCGTAGTTGTCTACACAAGTACATATAGGATGAGATGGAGTTCCTAGACATCTCTTTCCTCAGCACAACAAACCGATACGCTGTCACAATTGAGCAGTAGTTTAAATAAAAGAAGTGAGACTTTGGATTTGTGATTCCAAAGTAAGGAAAAGGCACCCCCAAACCACAGAGAAAAGGCCAAAAGCCAAGGCGGGGCGACCTAGGATGATCCGTGGAAGTCGCAAGAAAAGAGCAACACTACAAAGACAAAGAAGGACACAGGAAAATGGTGTGAGTTCCATAAGAGCTCCACTCACAACACAAGTGAGTGTTGGGCCATGTAGTCATTGGTGCTTGAGCTAAGGGCTTTTAATTTAGACACATGTTCTAACTCTGAGTCAGAACCCGGCAAGGGGAATGACAAAGGGAACCAGATCATTGACGTGCCTAGTGCCACAGTAGCCACCACCAAGATCCACAAGAATGAGCCTAAAGATCCCAGAGAGGGGGAACGCCTGTTCCACTCATAGATGTGGGTGGAGAGTTCTTCTTTGCAGTTCATTGTCGACAGCAGGAGCCAAAATAACCTCATTTCACCAGAGGTCATGAAGCGGCTAAGCCTGTCGACGGCATCATATCCACAACCATACACCATCGGGTGGCTTCACCAAGGACAAGATCTTTGCGTCAGCTAGCAATGTTGCCTTCCCTACAACATCAAGCCCTTCACGGGTGAGATACTTTGTGATGTTGCTCCTCTTGAAATTTGTGATTTATTATTAGGACAACCATACTTGTGGAAGCGACATGATGTATATGAGTCTAGGCCTCGCTCTGTGATTATTACTTTGGCCAATAAGTTGTATTGGGTACCAAAGGTAGCCCCACCTACAACCATCTCTTTGATCACTACAAAGCAATGCAGTAAGATCATTTCCTAGACTAGGAAATTTGTTTTCCTTATGATTCGCCTTCAGGGAAAGAAGAAGGTTGTGGCCACGACTTCCAAACAGGGCTCCTTCACATAGCAGCAACAAATGGACAAAGTCGTGGAGGAGTACAATGACATTTTCACCTCACCTACAGGGGTACCTCTGCATTTTCAGGTCAAGCACTCCATCGATCTGACCCTAGGCACGCTGTTACCCAATGGATTGATCTATCAACGCTTTGTTTTGGAGAACGATGAGATCAAGAGGTAGATTTAGGGGCTGTTGCAGAAAGGGCACATCAAGCCAAGCTCGTCACCTTGTAGGAGCCTGATTGTATTGGTATAGAAGAAGGATGGGACCTGGAGACTCTGTATTGACTATCGGGTGTTGAACAAGATCATTGTACAAAATAGGTACCCCATGTTGGAAATACTAAGAGGGGGGTGGGTGAATCAGTATTTCTTTTTTGTTGTTGTTCTTCTTGTTGTTACCAAAAGCACACACACACGCACATAGTATATATTGTGGCTACGACTTCCAGACATGTATCCTCCGTAGAGCAGCAACAAATGGACAAAGTCATGGAGGAGTATAATGACATTTTCGCCTCACTTACAGGGGTACCTCTGCACTTTCAGGTCAAGAACTCCATCGATCTAACCCTGGGTGCACCATTACCCAATGGATCGATCTATCAACGCTCTGTTTTGGAGAACAATAAGATCAAGAGGCAAATTCAGGAGCTGTTGCAGAAAGGGCACATCAAGCCAAGCTCGTCACCCTATAGGAGCCTGATTGTATTGGTACAGAAGAAGGATGGGACCTGGAGACTCTGTATTGACCATCAGGCATTTAACAAGATCATTGTCCAAAATAGGTACCTAATGTTGGAAATACTAAGGGGGGGGGTGAATCAGTATTTTTTTTTTTTTTTTTTTTTTTTGTTCTTGTTGTTACCAAAAGCACACACACACAAACACACAGATATATATATATATATTAATTACTGGTTGCAATTAGTTGCCAAGCTCCATCTTGGACTTCAGTGAGGCTCCAACCTCCAGAGCACCAACTCTATCTTGGAATAGTTTTACGCTTAAGAGCACCAACTCCCAAGGATTTCGATCCTGTTTAGTTTAGAGGCTCCAACGTTTTTGTCTTCAACCCAAACCTAGTATCAACTGTTTTACTGCAGTTTTCTGCACCCAACACTGCTCAGCTTCTGACTTTCTCCAGTTCCCCTGCTTCTCTGGTCTCTCCTGCCTCTTGCCTGTTCTTCGGCTTCCTCTCTCACAGATTATACATTCAATGACACACACTTCTCCTCGTGTTTATGTGTTTATGTGTTTATGTGTTTTAGGCACCTCTGATTGATCGTTTCCGCTTACACCACCTCTTTGGCTTCCTCCTCGGTCGTTGCAGCTTCCTCTGCACTGTGCAACTTCACCAACTCTTCTGGGGACACATAGATTCATTAGAGAGATCCAAATAATCCACGGACAACACATATTCCTGGTTAACTGTAACAACTCTCCTTTTGACAATGATTGCAGGCATACACAGAGTTTTTCAGCTTAACGGAGGTGTTATGCCCCAATCGCAATCTCCATGGCGATGATGCACCCCATTTAACTGACGTTCAACCTCCTAAATCATCGCAGCAGTTATCATAGGCCTTTCAGCCTAAAAAACCCCTCGTAGGCCAAAAAACTCGATTACACAAGAAACATGGGCAAAACATTCGAAAAGACTAAAAGGGTGGACTTCAGGATATATTACACCCGCATCTATTTCTGTATCGGGTTCGTGCTTAAATCGCAGTCGGTAATTCGTGACACTCGAAGGTCCTTTATATGTCGAGACCATGGCATTGTCGATGGCTGACAGTCGATCCTCCACTGGACGCGATATTATATTAATTCAATTGTGATATTGCATCGGGTCTGCATATATATATATATATATATATATATATCTATATACGCGTTATCGAGCCCGTCAAACTCATTTATGCATGCTTTAACATTATCGGCGGGCAAAACTATGCAAAATATGGCAAATACACTATCGGTGCAGACTCTCGGCAAATACACTGTCGGAGGCCAAAAACTCACGTATAAATGCCTTTATACTATCGGAGGCGGATTGTGGACTTGTAACATTATATATATAGATATATATGAGTTTGGCTTCTGACAACTCTGTTTGCTGTTAAATGCATGCATATAAGCTCTCTAATGGCTCTGTTTGCTCTATGTGCTCCTCTTCTTTGGCATATATATATATGACATATACATATGTGGCTGCTCTTGGCTCCGATATGCCTCCTTGCTCTGATTGATTCCTCCTATGGCTCTAATTGCTCTAAGCTCTGTTAGCTCCTGTGTTGCCTCTTTATGCTCCTCTTGGCTCCTCCAATAGCTCTATGTGCTCTGTTAGTTCCTCTGGTTGCTCTATCTGCTCCTCTTGGCTCTGTTTGCTCCTATGGCTCTGCTTGTTCCTTTGTTGCTCCGATGGCTGTTTGCGTCCTCTGTTTGCTCCTATGGCTCTGCTTGTTCCTTTGTTGCTCCGATGGCTGTTTGCGTCCTCTGTTTGCTCTGTTTACTCTTGTACTTTGTTCCTCATGCCTCTGTTCTGCTCCTCTTGGCTTCGTCTGCTCCTCGAATATTGCCATATTAACATTAATGACAATCTGTGTCCGACAATCTCCCCCTTGTTATTGATGGCAATATTCTTCTGCTCTCCCCCTTTGACATCAATGGCAAAGGAATGCATACAGACTCTCCCTGTCCTACTACATCTTTATGAATGAACTTGAGTGATGATAAAGAGATAACCCCCATCTTTTGACATAGATGTTCGAATGCCTCTCGAGGAAGAGGTTTTGTGAAAATATCAGTTATCTGTTCCTTAGTACTGATATATTCCAGGACGATGTTTTGTTCAGCTACTTGTTCACGGAGGAAATGATACTTGATTGGTATGTGGTTGGTCCTTCAGTGCATTACTGGATTTTTGATGAGACTGATAGCAATTGGGTTGTCACAATAAACGATAATTGGTTGATCTGTACATATGTTGACATCTTTTAGAGCTTCCTTCATCCATAGTATCTGAGTACAACAGCCTGCTGCAGCAATATACTCTGATTCAGCTGTGGATAATGATATGGATGACTGTTTTTTGCTGAGCCAAGATACTAAACAGTCTCCTAGGAAGAACACATTTCCACTAGTACTTTTCCGATCATCTATACTTCCAGCCCAATCAGCATCGGTGTATGCAGTTATAGTCAGTGTTGAGCTCCTTGGGTACCAGAGACCAAAATCAGGAGTTCCTTTCAGATATCTGAGAATTCTTTTTACAGCTAATAAATGCGATTGTTTGGGAGTAGATTAAAATCTTCCCACCATTCCTACTGCCTGCAAGTCTGGTCTTGTAGCTGTTAAGTATAGAAGGGCTCCAATTATTGACTTGTAATTAGTTGCATCTACTAGAGGGGAGTCGTCATCTTTGCTCAATTTGCAGTTTGTGGTCATAGGTGTGCTCATCCATTCCATATCTTTTAAGCATGTCTTTTAGATATTTGGTTTGAGATATACACAATCCTGCTCTGGTTTGAGATACTTTAAGTCGAAGGAAGTGAGACAACTCTCCTATCATTGACATCTCAAACTCTTTTGACATGTTTTCAGAAAATTCATGGCTCATTTCATCATTATTGCTAGCAAAAATTAGATCATCGACATAAACAAGAGTAACTCGTAACTTACCTTCATCTGCCTTTATGTATAGATTACTTCTAGCCACTCCCTTTCTGAAGCCTTGTTGTTGTAGATAGTGATCCAATCTTGCACACCAAGCTTTAGGATCTTATTTCAACCCATATAAAGCCTTTTTCAACTTACAGACTAAGTCCTTTCCTTTTGTTAGATCAAACCCTTCGGGCTGCTCCATGTAGACTTCTTCCTTGAGTTCCCCATTTAGAAATGTTGATTTCACGTCCATTTGATAGATTTTGAATCCTTTCGAGCAAGCAAATGCCAAGAACATCCTCATAGCTTCCATACGAGCTACTGGTGCAAATGTATCTTCAAAGTCAATTACTTTATTTGTGAATAGCCTTTGGAGACAAGCCTTGCCTTGTTTTTGATAACCTGTCCTTCCTCATTCATTTTATTTTTGAACATCCATTTGGTTCCTATTATGTTTTTGTCCTTTGGACAAGGTACCAGCTCCCATGTCTCGTTCTTCTTAGTTTGGGACATTTCTTCTTCCATGGCTTTTACCCAATGAGGATCCTTACTTGCTTCTGCAAATGCTTCTGGTTCTATCATCGATAGCAGAGCAATAACATTTCTCTTTGGTGTGATGGTCACCCTTCTTCGGGTTTGCATCCCTTCATCACTGCTGCCAATAATCTGCTCTTCTGGATAAACTTCATCTTTGAAGGGGTATGAGGTGGTTCTTTCTCTTCTTCTTCTTCAGGTTTTTCTTCTTTAGGTTCTTCTTCAATGAGAAGATCATCTTCATGTTTTTCAATTTCTTTTTTCTAGAATGTCTTCATCAACCTTTACATCAATGCTTTCCACTATTTTCTTCAGTCGAAAATTGTAGCACTTGTAAGCCTTACTTCCTGTAGAGTATCCAAGAAATATCCCTTCATCAACCCGAGAATCAAACTTTCCTGGTGAGCCATCCTTGATTTTTATGAAGCACTTGCTTCCAAATATCTTGAAGTACTTCACTGAAGCAAGTCTTCCTTTCCATAACTCATAAGGAGTTTCTTCACAGTTTGGTCTTAATTGAGTTCGATTCAATGTATAGATAGCTGTCCCTACTACATCTCTCCAGAATTTTGGCTGCAAGTCTGCTGCTAGTAACATTGTTCTTGCCATTTCTTGGACTGTTCGATTTCGTCTTTCAACTACCCATTTTGCTAAGGTGTTCTGGGAGTAGAGAATTCCCTTTTAATTCCATGAATATTACAGAACTCACTAAACTCGTTTGATGTGAATTCTCCCCCTCTGTCCGTTTTGAGGCACTTAATTTTTGAATATTTTTCATTTTCTACAAGGGCTTTTAGATTCTTAAAACACTCAAAAGTTTCATATTTATACTTTATAAAATAAATCCACATCATTCTAGTATAGTCATCAACAAATAACATAAAGTACCTTTCTCCTTGGAGTGCCTGATTTCTAGTTGGTCCACACAAATCAGCATGGATGATCTCCAAGGGCTTTGATGTAGAGAGCTCCTTTGTCTTGTGGCTGGTTCTAGTTTGCTTTCCATGTTGACATGGACCACATACTCCTTGATTTGGTTTGAACAGCCTTGGGATGTCTCGTACAACTCTAATCTTGCTGATATTGATCAAATTTTTTAAGCTTGTATGTCCAAGTCGCTTGTACAACAACCAACTGATCAAGGTAGATGTTGATGGCCACCCACCTATCCCATTTGGACCCCCACAACTATCTCTTTCATTTTTTTCATTTTCGTAAATTGTAGCACATTTTACTATTTTTAGAAGTTTTTCGGGTCCTGAACTTCCGGAGCTGTTTTGAGGCCCTAAACGATGTTTTTTGGGAAATCTGGGGGCAACATGGTTTTGTTGCCCTTTCCAAAGTGGTAGTGCTCGGATAGATCTTTCTAACAAGCTATTGTACGCGTCAAACGGGGATCGTATGCCAAAGTTATGACCCTAGGAAATTGATGTACCAATTTACCCAAACGGGGCCCACAATTTGGCATTTCATCTTCTGGATGGGGTGGACCTTTCCTGTTATCCCCAATTATCCACTATCTCATATCTGGATGGGGTGGACCTTTCCTGTTATCCCCAGTGATCTGAATTTTAGTCTATCCACTCTTCAGTCCTTCCTCCATAGTAAAGCTCCCATCAAAAAGAATGAGAGGGACGGCTTTCGTTGGGACCCCTCAGGATCGAAGTACACTGTCCAAGTAGGTCACCAACACATCTGCTACAACACCTTCCCTATGACATTGTGGAATCATTGGAGGATCGTTTGGAAATCAGAGGCACTACCCAAAATCAAATTCTTTATATGGGCCCTTTAAAAGGGAAAATATTAACAGTAGAGAACTTGCAAAAGAGGGGAATTATTGATCCATCTCGCTGCCCCAACTGTTGCGGCACTGAAGAAACTATGCACCATCTTTTTGTCGACTGTTCCTTTGCTGTTGATTGTTGGAAAAAATTATCCCTCACTGATAAGTTACCATGGACTCCCCAACAATCTATAGGGGAAGTGATTCATGTCTGGAAAAAGAGTTGTCCTTGGAAAAATAAGAGGAGCAACCTAGTGATGAGAGTATGGAATACTCTCCCCTACACCATGTTATGGGGTATCTGGCTAGCAAGAAACCGGAAGATCTTTAAGGATAAAAAATCGGCAACAAGAATCGTATGTAATAAGGCTAATAATCTTGCTCTCGAAACCATTTCAGTTAAAGTCCAAAGTAACATTGATGTAGCACAATACACTGTTGAAGAAAGAAGTTTCATTAGCTACATCCTGGATAAAAACAACAGCACTCAGAAAGGTAATACAGGGAAAGAGCAGCGCAGTCAGGAAACTCATTCATGGAAAATTAGGTTAAAAGAGGAGGAGTTTGCTAACTAGTTACAAAATTGCAAAAGCTACTACTTGTTCTTTGACGGAGCCTCTAAGTCAAACCCAGGAACTGCTGGAGCAGGAGGACTGGTCCTGAATGCTAATGGGGAATGCGTTCTATATTACAAATGGGGTCTTGGGAACTTATGTAATAACGGGGCAGAAGCGTTGGCTCTTTATCAGGGGTTAACTCAGCTCAGCAGACTTGGGATAAGAACAACAAAGATTTTTGGAGATGGTTTTGTTGTTATTAGACTTATGATCCAACATAAAGAGTCACCCAACATTCTCCTTCAACAGGTCATTCAGAGATGCCAAATCTTGAACCAAACATTGGGCAGCCTCTAGTACCATCACATCCTCCGCAATCTCAATAATTAGGCGGACAGACACGCCAACAAGGCTTGTGAAAGGACAATGGGTAGTTTATGTTGCAATGCTGAAGAGATTTGTCAACCACTGCTATGATCCGAAATCTATTTACCTTGCATCAATTCAGTCATTTCGGACAGAAAGAAGTGGACTCAAACTTCCCAGATAATCGACAAAGCCATTATTTGCAAAGAGACTCCGCGCAGATCCGATCCCCTCAAAGCTCTGTTCCTAATAAGCAATATCGTTGCTTTCTCTCTTTGCACTCTCGACTATTTGACTGTTCAGGGCAGTTTCCAGGTCTTCCATCGCCTCTCTCTGGATCCTCTCGCATTCCCAGTGTTCGACCCTCGCCCCTCCCTTAATTATTTATGTTATCTCTCAGTGCCCTCCCTACCTATAGCTTATCCGTTTGCTCTCTATCGGTATCGATATTATGCCTCTGCTCTGTATTGGTTCCCTGGTGGCCGAGTGGATGTATTTGTCTCCTCATCGGTTAGAATTCAGAGGTTGTTCTACATTGCAGATAATGAACTATTCCTGCTCAGGATCCTTCCTATTTTTTAGCAGTTCAAATATTGGGCTAACAGAGGTAGCCATGCGGAAGAGGCCTCTGCAGTTCTGAATTACACGAAGGACAATCGTAATAATTTAGCCCCAATTCCTTCAAGCGCCAGACACATGGATGGTGATGAAAAGCCGGTGGTATCCACAGCATGGCATAATGATCAAATTAGTATAGATTAGAAATGTTTTGTCAATGTCAGTTTTTGCTGTCCCAATTTGTAAGAGTCTACTTTAGTCGAGAATTTCTCAAAACTAGAACAAGGAGGATTAAGGAGAAATTTCTGCTTTGTAACTCCTTCTTTCCCGACTTTCTTCGGCACTTATTATATCTTAGGAGTCTTGGCTCCCTTCCATTTTTCAGAAAGTAATATAGCAACCGACTTTGTAAAAAAAAAAAAAAAAAAATTAAATGAAATAAAAAATTAATCAAAATGAAATGAAAAGTAAAAATAAAAATTAAATTAAAACCAAAATGAAATGAAACCTAACTAAACCTAAAAAATAAAAATCAAACCTAAACTCATAACAATACAAATGAAATGAAAATGAAAAATTCGAATGTGAGAAACAACTAACCCTAAAAGAGAATACAAATGAAAATAAAAACGAAAGAAATTGAAGTGTGGGTTTGTGTTTGCAAGTTGGAATTGCGGCGGCTAGCAGCTCGTCGGAGCAGCGGGAAGGCAGTGAGGGATTGAGGGAAGGAGCCGTGGGATGGACAGAGTAGTGAGGGTGATAGCAACAACAACATATGAAGCTTCAATGGCAGCGTTGGAGAGGGAAGGAGATGTGTAGGTCGAATGGAAAGGTTGTATACGACTGCGAGGAGGATAATGTATTGTTAGGGTTTTTTGAAGAGGCAACGTAGGAGATCGGATAGTGGCAAATACGTAGAGGAGAGCGAGGGAGGGAGCTTGTGTATGATGAAGGAGCGACTAAGTGGAGGTTTGTAGATAGGAATAAGGAGAAGTTGCGATGTGAAAGAGAGGCGAAGGCATCAACGATAGCAGAAAGAGCTTCAAACTCAAACTTGAGTAGAGAGAAGTGGGGTTGTGGAAACTGCGGCTGGTAGGGAAAACGAGGCAGAGAGCAGTGGAAATGGAAGTGGAGAGGAGGGCTTGAACTGAGGCAAAAGAAAAAAAAATTAGAGAAACCCCAAAACGCAGGCGGTAAAAGAAAAATTTTCAAAAATTCTGGAGGGGAGAAATGCAGCAGACAAAAAGGAAAATGGTAGCCCAATAAAACCCTTAAAAAACCTTCCGAGAAACTTCTAATTAAGTTGATATATTATGCTTCATATTTATCAGTAATTTTTTTTCCAGAATTAAAAAAATTTCAAACCCTTGGACTGCAAAAATAATGCCCCTAAATAAATGGTTTTGAGGCCAGATCTTACCCTCCAGGGCCTAGATCTGGCTTCAATCAAACTTCACTTTCAGATCTACAACCTGTACGTGAAAACAAGAACATCGAGAACCCATATATACAAAAAAAAATAAAACCCCAAAAACCCAAGTCAGAAAACCAATTTTTTTTTACAGATCTATGCACAAGAATGAGAGATCTATCAGATCCGAGGAGTATGAGTCCAACTACACTCCTAGATATGATAATCTAAGGCTCTCAACAGTGAGATCTATCAATTTCCCACAAAAAAATTAAAATTTTAAATTTTAAGTTTTAAAGGAGGTGCTTAGCTCAAAACCCTTCGTGTATCACACATAAAATCATCTAATAAGCCCGAAGCTAATTTAACTGGGCTCTAAAAAAAAAACAGATTGGGAGTTGGCAGGTCCAACTGAAAACTTCCCCTAACGCCTGAAGATCTAAAAGAGTCAAGATTTTCTTGCAAAACTCAATCCAACCATTAAAATAGAGCGAGAAAATGATAATAAAATTAAGATAAATAGAGATACATACTATTACATTCAAAATTTAAATTATCACTTAAACCCCAACGACTAAGTAAGATACCTGTACTCATATCACTCTTCAGAAGATATCATCAATGGCTAAAAAAAATAATTATGCATGAAAACAACACATCTTACAACATTTCCATGAAGAGTAACACCAATGAAATTTAACGCCAAAATCTTTCTTTATTATCCAGGAAAAAATTACACAAGAGCTTTTTGCTTAGCACACGACTCAGAGATCGGATAGATCGACTGACAAATGACTTCCTATTTAAAGATAAACCCTCCAATCGCTAGTTCAAGTGATCCTCGTCAAAGCAATCTCGACTGTTGATGAAGATTAAAATTCCTTTTAATCTCATCCGTCAAAATATTCAAATATTTGGGGAAATTCGACTTTTTCAATTAAATGCATTTTAATTAACTCAAAAATTAAAACTCTGAGTTAATTTCCCAAAAAATTTGACTTTGTCTTAAACCCGAGGGATCAAAGATTTAAAATTTATCAAAATAATTAATTTACTTTAGTTCGTGGACCTCTTAAAATTTAATTTTTAAGGACTGACAAATTTTTCTTTTGGAGGATTTAAATTTACCTACGAATTAGAATTAATTAAATTTCTGGCTTAGGATTTTAATTAATTTTTGGCCAGAAACTTTAGTTAATTAAGCTATGACGGGATAAATTATTTTTCCAACCCTCAAGGCACTTTACATCATGATTTTCATATTTTTTACATCATAAGGGGGAAAACCCATTTGTAATAGACCCTCACAGACTACCCATTTCTGCGACACAAATATAATCTAGCAGGCCAAACAATTTGTAATAAAATAACCTAACCGGATAGTTAGGATTATTCCCAAATCACTTTTACATAGACTCTATCAAGAACACTAGGACTCGCTTCTGATCCCAGTGACAAAATCCATTCCGGCTTTGGGGTGAGATTGAAGGAAAACTCTGCCGACCATCAAAGAATGGATTGGTGAAACAAAAAACCTCCCAGAATGTGGATCATCACCAGAAAAGTAGGTTTACCTAGGACTTTACATACATGACACAAATCTGTAGAGATTATTTACATCATATATATGCAGAATGGGTTTACATTATAACATCTTGGAAATTAGGCTGATGATGATAGCTGAACGACACAGACACATGAATCAGGTGCTATCCCTTTTGTGAAAAAAGGGGGTGAATTGCTATGGGTCATTGACACATAGTGTTCAATAAGACCCTTTGCGTCATACTTGAGATGTGACACGTTATGAATGATTTCTGCGGGGATTGTAAGATTTGATCTATTCAAAAAACATCCTAGGATTATGATTTGAGAATAAGCCATTCAATATAAGAAATTCAAAATAGAATTAGTCGGCTCAACTTGTCATCTAGCCCTCCTTCTAGTGCTAATTATTGACGGTGCTTGAAAACCACCAACAAAGGGGGTCTCCTCGGTATGAAGTCCCAACTAGACCTGACACTGTTTGGAGTAGGAGCCCCATCCAGAAAGTAGGCCCGACCACCATTCTTCTTAGGGATTTTACTTGGAAGAAATTATTTACATAAGAGATTATCCAAAAAATATTTAAAACAAGAAAGTAAGTTGACACTGTGAGGCATACAATTGCAATGTATATAAGGTACTTTCATGGAAGGGAAAAGAGAGAGCGAGCCTATAGAAGAAAAGTAATAGTGCTATCCTAAAAGAGTCATGCAAGAGCATGGAAAGAAGCATTGATTAATCTGCAAAGTAGTTCACAAGATAACAACGATGATAAAAGTAAGTAACAACATACATTTAGTAAGATGCATACCAAATCCAACGAAATAGTTTATTTTCATCAGTATGTGTTAACATAAACATACACCATAAATAATGAGAGAATAATCTTACAATCATTCATGACATATGCATGAAAGGGCGCCGACTCTAAGAGCTTCGTATATTAAGTGAAAATCCCAAGATACATGATTACAACAATGAAACACTAGCCCCCAATAGTGGAACATTAAGTAACTAGTTGCTCCTCCAAAGAAATATCTTCTCTCCTATGCCAAGCTAGAGAAGCCAAGGTGAAAATTCATTTACTTGAGCTATGAGGGTGTATATATAACAAATGAGGTGACTCTCCACCTCCCTGGTGGCTCTTTACCATCCCTCACGACTCTTGAGCTCCCATGTGACTTTTCAAATTCCTCTGTAACCTTTGAGCTTCTACATGACTTTAGAACTTACTAATGACTTTTCACATTCCATGTGGGAGGCTTGGGCATCCACACATTTTACATTTTCTCATTTTTTGGAAATTACATAATTACATCCCATAAATGATGTGGAAAAAATACATTCACCACATTGACTTTTGTGATGAAACTTTGAGAATCCATGACTTGGCGATGATAACATAAGACTTCATAGTGCATAAAGGCCAAGCTCTTTCTCTAAGCTGCTATCTTCACCTCTTCATGATTGATTTGCAAGGTGCTTCATCTTCATCCCCCAAAGGATTTGATTGTAGTACTAGATCCTTTCATGTCATCTCAGTCTCCATCCATCTGTCATGATCCAAGGTTCTTCTATTCTTGCATGATAGTATCTTTATGAGTTATATACATAGGTGTCCTTCTTGTACCCTCTCTTGTTGAATTCCCACAAATAGGATGATAACACTTGCGAATGAAATTCACTCATGAGAAGACAACATCAGTCCCACAATCATCTATTCTACCTTTTCTCATTTGAGGCTTCCTATGAATAGACAATGGAGATGAATTGAGAGCAAAGCTTGGGGATTGCATATTTCATAGAGCTAGGAGGTTAGGGGTGAGAGTTTTAGCATTATAACTATGTAATGCACAATGGCTAAGGAGAAGGTAGGTGAAGGATTGCGCAGTGGGAAATTTCAGTTAGCAAGAGTGGCAGGACTAGGCATTGCAACTACATAATGTGCAATGATTGAGGGAGACACTCAAGGATTGTGCATTTGTGCAATGCAATGACACAAATATGGCCCTACTTTCCACTAGAACTGTGCAATACTCAGTTGAGGGAAGAGAAGACAATGGATTATGCAGTTGAGGAAGTTAGGGAGACAAGGGAGGTATGTTAGAGCACTGTGACTACACAGTTTAGAACATCAAGGTTCCAAGAGAGGCTCCACTATCCCCTATGCTTACACAGTGTGTAGAACAAGGCTAGGATAATTAAGACTGTGCATTAGGAAAGTGCAATTGGAAAAACTGAGTGACTGAGCACTATGATTTCACAGTGCGCAGTTGAGGGAGACTGTATTCTGGGACTACACAATGCATAGTTCTAGGAGGCAGAGGTTGCTTTACGATGGCTTAAAATTGTGCAGTGTGCAGTTCCAAGAGGGACAAAGTTTAGTCCCTGATAGGGAAAGTTATAAAGACAGTGAAAGCTTTGAAAATGGCTAAGTGTGGGATCAGTGTAACAAGGGAGTAAGAACATCTAACTGGCCTTAAACATGATCACACACACATATTCACTCAATCACATGAAATGTAAGCAAACAATACCCAAAACCAACAAGTGTATAGTGAAACAAAAATAAAACAACACTTGTCTCCAAGTGTGACACTTAGTATATACTTTTATGACACATGTCACAATGCAACCTGAAGATGCATTATGCCATAAGAATATGTACAACACATGTTCTAAGGATAAATAACATCAACTGGTTCCATAGAGGGCACTGGAGTTGACTCTATAAGTGTGCTAATGGTCTCTTAAGATGCGTTAAAACAAGTGAAAGTGACTCATGCTAACATAAATAAAACACAAGCGACACATGTAAGAATGAAAGCAAGCAAGAACAACCCTTATGGGAGTAAGACTACATGAAAATG
This sequence comes from Pinus taeda, assembly GCA_000404065.3. Lineage (NCBI taxonomy): Eukaryota > Viridiplantae > Streptophyta > Pinopsida > Pinales > Pinaceae > Pinus > Pinus taeda. Next base: position 39,364 of record APFE030929717.1, on the reverse strand, counting down.
TCACTTGAAAATGCTAAAGAAAGCAAAAGTGACACATGCGAAATCAAAAGAAAACAAAATTGACACTTGCGAAAGTGAAAGCAGGAAAAACGACAGTCATGAAGATGAAAGTGACACTTGTGAAAACAAAAGTACACAAAAGTGACAGTTGAGAAAACACACCCAAATGATAGTATAGTTGCAACTGAGAGTGAGAGAATTCCCCTTATGCTCCAAAGTGCATAGAGCTCGGAAGCGAAAGATGACTATGAAAAGAGCTCTGAGTTAGATCCTTTATACACAGAGAGCAAACAAGAGTGAGGTCGCTACCACTAAGGAGGTGTGACAACACTGACTTGAAAAATTGTACTCTCACTGTCAACTAGAATTGCGCACTAACTATGCATAAGAACTGCGCAATCACTCTCCTTGAAAACTATGTAGTTACTGTCCTTAGGGACTGCGCAATTTCCAGGAGCCACATAATGTATGCCACTAAGGACTACACAATTACTGTCACTAAGGACAACGTAGGCACTATTTCCAAAGACTATGCATGTCTTCAAGTGTAGACACTAACTGTTAGGCTTGCTAGAAATGGGTGCACTTGTGAATGCATCAAAGGCTAAGCATGTGTAAGAAAGTGGTTTCAACACTTAGAGTCTTTAGAAAAACATGAACCACCCATGAATCGACTATGAAAAACTTGAAATGACAGGTCATAAGATCACAAGGAGGCTCCAAAATTCAAATGTAGGCAAAATTTTGGAGGGTGTTTGTTATAGTGAAAACACTTTTCTACATACCTAATTAAGGATATATTTGAGAAAGTTTATCTTTGAATCTTGGAGGATTGACTTGGCACTTGTGGGAGGTTATCTTGATGATTAGTTTCTATCTATGTCTTGATAAAAGGCCTACTATCTTGACCATCACCCTGTTAAGAAGTCAAGCTTGTACCATTTTGAAAGGTGCATTCATAAGGAAGTTTGAAAACCTCCCTTGAAAGGTATGTATCTACTAACAATTTTTTTTTCTCGAGATCATGTTTCTCTTGGTTACATTCTATAAAGTTCTACGATGAGATGGAATATAAGAATAATACATTGGAGTTCAGAAAGGCATTGAACATCTTTCTATTCCAAGTAGCATTAACACATTATCAAAATTGAAGCATATTGCTTGAAGATAGATATCAAAGAGCTAATTTGAAGTTCGATGCCTCTTTTTTAACTTTTTCTAAGGTATAACCCTTGTCTAGAATATTTGATCTCTTATCAATAAGCTTGTATATAAAGTGCTAAATATGAAGTTAAAACTTCAAAATTGGCAATCACTTGTTGCCATTCAAGATTTAAGGCTGAAGTGTCAAATTTGATGAAGTCTCTTCATTATTGATGCATAATCTTTAAGGAAACATTGTTTGTGGGTATCATGAAAATATATGACAACATAAATGATATTAGCCTTTCTCATGTATTAGTGAAGTGTTATGATATATCTTTGCATTATTAAAAGAACCGTATCTATTTCATAAAATATGGATACTCTATTCTTAAAAGAAGGAAGAAAGGTATCTTTGCCACTAATTATACTTTTGCAAAAATCATGATTACAATGGAAAAGAGGCTGAGTCCCTCTTCAAGATAAAATTCATTTGTAAATCAGATCTTCTAGCAGTCCAAATATATTGGTTGAACCCGTTGTTACCAAATTCTTAGAGAAATGATGTCATATGTGCTTATGTGGAAGAATCCATCATGTTGTAGGTCTGAAGGTTGATGTTTCCTTTGAATATGAGGAACATTTTCAATGAAAATAGAGGTCGAACCCATCTTCAAATATGAGAGTCAAAATCCTATTGATGATGATCTTGATGTATTTAGTATACCTAGGTTGAAAGGATAAATTGATCAAATATAATTGGTCAATGGATATATTGGACTCTATGCTTATAGCTAGATGATAAAATCTATTAAAAGAAGTGTAGAATCTCATGATTGTTTTGTTTTTGACACCTTTTTCATCCGTCTTTCCTATTTTTATTATTGTTATGAATTAAAATAAACAATAAAACTATAGATTTTGATATGGTAAGGTACTCAGATGTCTTATTTTTCATATTTATTAATGTACCTTATTTTTAAGTTAAAATATTGTAATAGCTACGAAATTAATATGATTCTGCAGTTATTTCATGATTCCACAGTTATCTCCATGGTTTGCTAGGTTCCAGTACAGAAGCCAAGAAAAGAAGCACATGGGTAAATGAGGATTGATCTTCTCATGGATCTCCTCCTATTTTCCCGATCCAAATCATCAAGGAATTCACCCAGTGGTGCAGTCAAAGAAGCAGGCCAACACGTGGATAAACAAAGCAGTGAGAGTTCAATAAATCACAATTCTATGATTTGCTTTCCAAATAGCAAATCGTTGAGAAATGTTAAATTCTCCGCTATAAGATTAGTATTTAGATTAAGATTTTTTTAAGTTTTTAAGGCATGAAAGTCTCAATCTATTGAGCACGAATGCTATATATATAAATTTGTAAACAGAAAGCGAGAGACATATATGTAATCTTAATTGACAGTTTGAAGTTTCATAACTCTGTTTCTTTTTAATTGAAGAAGCATTCTCATCGATATCATGTGCAGTTAGCTGTTGAATTAAAATTGTAAAACCTGCTATTTTGTGAAGGGCCCCTATAGAGAGTTGAGGTTCATTATTTTATTATTTAGTTCAATTCATTTCGTTTTTGTTATTTCCAGAATTGCATTATTGTAGTTTCAATTTCTTTGTAATTACTTGTTTACAGTCTTTCATTTGTTGTCTGTCGATTTCAAATCATTTGTATGCTTTCTAAAATAGGACTATGCACATAATCCTCTTCTTTTCATAAGAAAATATGTTTGTTTAGATCACATTCTTTCTGCTATTTTTTTAATATTTTCAAGTAAGATTGTTAATTGTAGTGCATAGATCTTAACATAGATTGCTTTATAAATTTTATTCTTGAATAGAAGTGATTCTTTGTAGAGTAGAAATAATTGTCTTTCTAGAACATAAATAGTTTAGGTAGTTCTGTTTTTATCACCTTGCATAGTAACTCTTTTGAAACTATCTCTAGTCAGTTAAATAGGATCATGATAGTTATTCTTACTTTTCCTTTTTTAAGAGTTGATTGTAGGAATTTAATTATAGATTTTCAACTTTCATTAGGAAGATATGAATAAAGAAAATCCTTAAAATAAACATGAACATCATCTTAATAAACTCAAAAAGGCTTCTAGCATATATAATTCACTTGCACTTCACAAGTTTACAAACTCCGGTCGATAATTTATGTAAGCAAATTTAAGAACATTGAATTGATTAAACAAGAAATTGTTACTACAATGAGTTTGGGAAACCAAATTTGGAATGATTAAGAATCATTATCAAGGTCATTGGGAGCCTACGAAGAATGTGAGTCTTGGCTATGAAGTATTACACATCAAGGGTTTGTAAACCCTAGCAAGAAACTAGTCTTGGATAAGAATGACCTAGGGTTTATGTACAAAGCCCTCAGGTTGGACGTTTCCACTAAAAGAAGAAATCCTAGCTTCTGAAAGGAAGGAGTGGCATGATGATGATGATGTGAAAAAGGTTGAATTTCAAGTAGGATGCCAAAAGGATAAGATCAAGAGGGAGCTGACATGTTCTCAAAAGATAAGTATTTTATATCTCTTTCTTGATTGTTACTATTATTGTTATTTTTACTATTAGTCACTTTTTTATGTATATCTTTCTTGGGTGTATTTGTTCTTCCTTGGCCTCGTAGTGAGGATTGCAGGTACATACTAAAGGCTTCCCAGGTTGTGGCTATAGATGAAAATAATGGAAGAACAAAGTGAAAAGAAGACTCATGTAGAGAGATATTGGATGAGCTTTGGACTTATAGAGAGTAGAAATATCAGCTAGATTGAAGCTTGTTTTGATCTATGTCAGTTGTGGCTTCCGAGATGAAGATTGTTATAAGTACAGAGTGAAGGGTTACCTCAGTAAGAGGGAGAAGGCTATGAATTTTGGTACCTGGCACATGGTACTCTCTAATTGATGGTTATTTAGTCTACAAAGAGTGATGTTGATTCATTGTTGAAGATGAGCTTGTGATTTTGATTATCTGACTAGGGATGAGGACCTCTTCGTCAAATGAAAGAGGGAGTTGATTAAAGGATCTTGGTCTAATTTATTGCTACATGGGATTGAAAGCATGACATAATCTTATTGAAATATTTCTTGGGATCCTTCAAAATTTGGCGTGATGGACTACAAGTCCATGGACACCTCCATGATGACAAATTTGAAGAAACTGTGAGAATTTGATTCTAATCCTTCCATGTCTCATCAATTAATTAGCTATTGAACTTTCTAAAACCTTATATTTTCTATCACCTACTATGAGCATTGGATTGCAACGAAATACATATTAAGATATCTAATTGGAAGCATTAGTTATGGATTAAATGGTAAATTGTAGCTGCATGGATCCTGATTGGGTTGGATGCACTAAAGAGCACTTCTAGATGTTAGTTTTCGTTTATACTTCATGGATGATACCTATGTTGCACTCAAAACAATTGAAGATGAGTATATAACATCTATTTCAACCTATTTTGAAGTAGCTTGACTTCGAAAATTGTTTGTTTGCTTGCTGAAATTGACCATGATATACTGTGATAATCAAGGTTTTGTGAAGCTTTCTAGTACTTGCTTTTTCATGATAGGTCCAAGCACATTGTTATAAAGTGGCACTATATCCGAGATGTTGTCCAAAGAAGAAGTTGTGAGGCTCGAATACATTTCTATTCATAAGCAAGTTACTAATATTTTGACAAAGCCACTATCCTGGATGAAGTTTGCTTCTATAAGAAGCTTAGAGTGGCTGAGAATTCCTCTTGGAGAGAGAGAGAAAATTGATTGTATAACATCATAAGTATTCCTTGGGATTTGCTGAGAATCCATGGCTTATGATTGGGAATATTGTTTTGGTTACTCCCTTAGGTCATTGATTTTGACCAAGAAATGTTGTGGTTGGGGAGGTTGGTTCTGAGGCTTGGAGTACTTCCTTAGGTAATTATGTTTGACTGAGATACTAGTAGGCTTTGTCAAGGACACTGATTTTGAGTACTCTCCCTTGGGTCATTGTATTTTAATGAGAGACTATATAGTCAGGGAGTTTGATATTGAGACAAGGATTCCTCCCTTGGGTCATGGACCAAGAGACCTTGTTTATGGTCGGGGAGATGGACCTTGTGTACTCTTTTAGGTCATTGGTTTTGACCGAGAGACCATCGTTATGGTCGAAGAGATTGACTTTTATTACTCTCTTGGGTCATTGTGCTTGACTGTAAAACCATTTCATATGGTTGGAGAGTTTGGCATCATGAACATATTGATTGATCCCATGGTCAGTTGGGTTCTGACCCTGATGCCATTGGGTTTGGCTTGTGAAATGAGTTTGATTCTATCTATATTTCCTTATGATGAGATTGTACATATGATTTTATGATATATCCCTTAGGCGGTTTTAAATGAAAACGATAGAGAAAACCAGTGTGGGTGAACAAATAACTGCATCAAACAGTGAACTCCCTAGCTCATGCGAGAACCAGAAACTTGTGTTTTTGGGGCTACTGAAGGGTCCCTTCCTCAAGTCATGGTCCCAGAGGGAGGATATGAGGCCAGGACACCTGTGCACAACCTTATGGTGATCTTTTCTCCTAGCTAACTTGTAAACTGAAAGAAGGCAAAAGTGGAAGTAAACTACAGTAAATGCAGCTATTGAAGCAAATGAATAGAAAAACCATGAATAATCTATGCTATACTATTGTAATGAAAATGAATCTACTTAAGCAAATAAATAGTGAAAACCATAAGGCTACTTAAGCAAATGAACAGAAAACGATGAAACTACTTAAGCAAATAAACAAAACAGATCTGTATGCTAGCATACATGTACAGTAAGGAGGATCTTTGGCTACTTGGGTCGGGCCCTAACCCAAGAGCTTTAGCCCTCGGAGTTAACTCAAATCTGGATTAAACAGAACTCATTCTTATTATAAAAAAAGCCACGGATTACAGAACAAACTGTCACAAGTCTTGCAGCTCATAAATAAAGTAGAGTTTTTACAATAGAAGTCCCAATCCTACTGAGGTCCTAACCCTCTCTATTCATACATCTGAAGTCTTTAACAACTTCCTTTCCATTACGGAGGCTTGGCCTCTAACTCAAGAAAAATTGGTTTCTGTCCTTTTCACTTGCTAGGTTGTCTTCTAGTCTTCAAAGTGATGGTTGTTTGCACTCTGAGCTGGTGGAGGAATATTTTAATGGAGGGGTAGTAAATGAGGAGGATTTACCTCCTATAATTACTCTCCCTTGTCCCATTCTAGTTTTACCAAGGTCTTTGCCATAGTTCCTTGCTTTTATCCTTTATACCTGCATTTTTCATTACTTTTATCCTTTATTCCTGCATTACATGCACATTAGACCACAAAGCCAAATATCCAACTCTAACTCATTTCATAAACAAAATATAATCAAAAGTATGAAATAAGTTGTGAGAATAGTTGGTTTGACTAAGCTAGGAGGTGAATTAAGGCCAATTAAGGCCCACATAATTACTCAATGATGAGGCTCATCACTAATCTCATATTCCTCTGCTGTGTGGTTTCCCTGTACCAAAGCATGGAAGGCCCCCACTTGTTGCTCTTCATAATATGCTAGTAGGTACATTTTCCTAAATATATCCTCAAATAACTCCCAGGTAATTGTGTCAAGAGTGTGGTGTAGTTGACGCTCTAAGTTACCCCACGAGTTTAGGGAACTATCTCTAAGTTGGAATATCGCTATTTTAGCTTTTGAATTGGAAGTATAATCTCTTAGTACAAAGCACCTTCTCATTCCCTCTAACCAAGCTTCTACTCATTCACTAGCAAGACCTCCAACAAACTTTGTGAGCTTAATCTTTTGGATCTCCCTAGTAATGTCCTCGATTGGAGGTCCTCTATCAGAGTCTCTTGATCCCTCGAGATTGTCCAACCTCGATGGAGGATTATCCACTCCCACCTCAGTTGTTTGGCACCCTCTTAAAGTCTCATTAATTACTTCTAGAGTGCGCAAGATGAGAGCCATCTCTAGCGAAGGGAATGGGTTATTTGTAGGAGGTCCCTGTGATGATCCTCCTCGACGTTCGTTTCCCCACGTCTTCACCATTTTGAATTGTTCAATTATCTGTATGACACATGAGACTTATTAATGCAACTTAAGACTTGTCCTCTCTTAGTTGACTCACACACATATATAAGATGATAATCATAAGATCTTTTTTTTTTTTACTATGCTCACAAACGAACATTACTAATACTGAGCAGATCCCCAATGATCTACTAAATTATCTCATGTGTGAGCTCTATGTTATCACCAAAAAATTGATCATCTAGCCTAATTTACTAGATGGATCGAAGTATACCATGTAAAGCCAATTTTACCCTAGTAAAATTGCTTTCACTGTGAGCAATTACATAATAAACCACCTTTATTAAGTAATTTATAGTTAAGCCCATGAAGAATAATTAAATAAATCATTATTTATTTGATTTTCTTCTAGGAATAATTATTTAACCACTGTTTATTATTATTCCTTGTCAAATTTGACCCAATCATGAAAAATAAAATATAAGTCTATTTATTTTTTTTTTTCTCTAAGAATATAATTATCATATTTAATTATTTCTTTTTTATTTTATTAAATCCCTTAGGATAATTAATAATTCTTATTTGTTTATTATTCTTAACTAATTCATTGAGATAATAAATAATCATTTATTTATTTATTATTTCTAAATAAAAGTTTAAATACTTTTTCCCTCCTAAACAAATATAATAAAATTCCAAGTGGTTATTCCAAGAATGGGATCAATAATATTTTATTATTTCTCATTATTTGAGGATAAAATATTTTGTTATAAATATGAGGGCTTTCCATTCATTATTCACTTTTGATTATTTTCATTGTTGCACTCACTGTTGTAACTCTGATTATTTTCATTGTCGCACACCATATTTTTGTTGGGTTTATGCATTATAGAGGAGAGAGACTCTACAGAAGCTGAAGCATTTGAGGATAGCCAAGAACCCATCCCATAGAGGGGGACTGGTAACATATATGTGTTCCCTTCACAGGTTTTATAATAAAATCATTCTTTACATATCTGGTTTCCATTGTATGTTTTAAGGTTATTACTCTTTATTTCATTGTTTCACTATGATTGCAGTATAGATCAGAATTTTAGCAAGTTTTGTTTCTATCAATAGCTACAGATCTACAATGTTTAGCAGTCATTTCTATTGTTGAGATCGTTTTTCATCCATGATCTTAAGTGGGTTCTTTTCGTACATGATTGAGAAGAAAACACTACAACAAATTGGCGACTCCACTGGGTTTTATACTTCAGATCTAGAAACCTGGGTGACCTTTGGTTTTCAGCTTAGGGTTTCTTCTTTTTACAATTCTATTAATGTTTCCTAGTGTTTTAACCCTAGATCTAATAAATTTATGACTTCCATAAGCTTTCTGGTAGTTTTTGTAGGTCACAGGAACCAGCCACAGCAAAGGTGACACTTTTTTCCGAAATTTGCAGACCAGGAGTCTCAGAACAAAAATCACAGTTTTCAACCCAAAAGGTGCGATCTGGGCTTCAAAACGCAACTTTTATCCCAAAAGGTGCGATCTGGGCTTTAGAATGCAACTTTTTGATTTAGATTTAAACAGGAATGCAACAAATTACAGAGATAACCATAAACACAGATATGCAGTGGAAAGAATACTTCATTTCATTAATGTAAAATACTGAAATATGCTTACAAACAGTAATGGAAATAAATCAGCTAGGGCGATGGTAGCTTATCTTTGAGAAGACATGTCACCGCTACATGCCTCTGAACTGTGTTACAATGAGGGACGAAGGCCTACTTATTGTTGAGAAACAATGGAAAACCCTTAACATTCCAAAACCTAACCTTAGAAGATGAAACACCAAATTGTGGGCCCTGTTTGGGTAAATTGGTACATCAACTTCCCGGGGTCGTAACTTTGGCGTACGATCTCTATATGACGCCTATAATAGCTCGTTAGAAAGATCTATCTGAGAACTACAACTTTGGGAGGGGGAAAATTAGTCCATGGACCCATGTTGCACCCAGATTTCCCAAAAAACATCGTTTAGGGCCTCAAAATGGCTCCGAAAGTTCAGGACCTGAAAAACTGCTAAAAATAGTAAGTTGTGCTACAATTAAGGAAACTAAAAATGCTGATAGAAACAATGGTGGGGGTGTAGGTGGACTTGGCAGGTGGCCACCATTATCCACCTGGATCATTCCTCCCCCCTTAGGAAGCAATGGTCCCCATTGCGTTGAATTCCTCCATGAGATGAGGAAACTTCTGTTGAACTTGGTCCCTGGTGAGCCACTTGCCCTAGTGAAGGAGTTGACCTGCTTTGACAAATCGATACAATTGGATATTCTATTGGCGAGTGTTCTTAATTTGTGTGTCCATGATCCGATCAGTTGCGGCTTGTTCCATGCAACCTGGATTTAACTCTGTGGGTGTGAGCTGTTATGCAATGTCGAATGTGTCTAGTAATGGTGGAAAGTATGGCCGAAGGCGGTCCACATTGAACACTGGGTGCAGGCCAAGGAATGGGGGAATGTTGAGCTCAAATGCATTGTCTCCCCTAACCTTAGTAATGGTGTAAGGACCATATTGGAGTGGTCTCAATTTTCGATAGGCTCCAGTAAGGTGTTCCTTTTGCAAATGCAGCCAGACTTTGTCGCCCACCTGAAACTTGTGTGGCACCTGATGTTGATCATGGCGCTGCTTGTAATTGGCATTTGATTTCTCCAGAATGTCATGGACCTGCTGGCAAATATTTTGGATGTACTCAATGAAGCTGGTTGCCTTGTCTGTTTCGAACTGGACATGAGCTGAATCTGTGTGAGTAGCTGCAAGTGGCATGGCCACATCAACGGGGCATAATGGCTGGAATCCCAAGCCCACCTGAAAAGGGCTGTAACCAGTCGAGCTGTGAAGAGCTCGGTTGTAGCTGTGCTAAACATAGAGGAGGCTCTTGTCCCATGTGGATGCTTTGAGTTGTACATGCGCAGAATGTGTACAATCATCCTATTGACAACCTCTGTTTGGCCATCAGTTTGAGGATGGAAGGCTATGGACTTAGTGAGTTTGGTGTCCAGCATTGACCAGAGAGTAGACCAAAATGTACTGAGGAACCAACTCTCCCGATCTGAGATGATAGACTGTGGGATCCTAAAGTGCACCCACACTCATTCAAAGAAGAGTTTAGCAGTGGCTTCTGCTGTGATATTCTTCTTGCAGGCCTCCATAATGGCCATCTTCAAGAACGTGTCGATGACCACAAAAACACAGTCATCTCCATGCTTAGTGGAAGGAAATCCTGACATGTAATCCATGGAGATGGATTCCCAAGGTCGACTAGGGGTAGGCAGCGGGGTATAGAGGCCTTGCTTCTTAATGATCGGTTTGGCAATGGCGCAGGTAGTACATGATTTTATGTACTTCCAGACATCCTATCGAAGATTTGGCCAATAGAAATACTTTTGTAGTACTGCCAACATTTTCTTAACCCTGAAATGCCCAGCAGGCCGACTGTAGTGTGCTTCCTAAATCATCTTGGCACGCTCGCTTGAAAGAACACAAAGGTAACCCAGGTGGCATAACAGGGTATCTTGAGGGTGAAAGTTTGGAACATGTTGATCCTCCAAGAGTGTTTGGTATGTGTGGCCGAATTTTGGGTCGCTTTTGTAGAGAAGTGGCTAATCAGAAGTCTCGTGCCCACAAGAGTTGAGCATGGCGGTTAATGCCATGATCGGTGGTCAACTGAGGCAATCTACAACATTATTGGTACTGCCCTTCTTATACTTGATATTCAAATGGAACCGTTGCAGGTATGTAGACCACTTCTGATGGCGATCATTCTGCAATTTCCCTTGGGTCTGTATGAACTGCAGGGGTTGGTGGTCTGTGTGGATGACCGTTTCCTTCCCCAAAATGTAATGCTTCCATTGTCGGTAGTCCTACACAATGGAATACATCTCTTTATCATAAGTGGGATACTTCCGGGCTGTGTCTAAAATTGTTTCACTGTGATATGCCACTGGATGCCCGTGTTGAGTAAGGACTACCCCAATAGCATAGTCAAAGGCATCTGTCTCGACCTCAAATGGTTGTTGCAAATTTGGTAACGCGAGAACTGGTGCCGTGCAGAGGCGATCTTTCAACTCTATGAATGTTTTCTATTGAGATTCAGACCAAAAGAATTTTGCTTTCGCTCCTCCCTTGGTGACTTGACTCGAGGGCCAAGTGATATGAGAAAACCCCAAGACGAACCTGCAGTAGAAGTTGACAAGGCCTAGAAAGTTGCAGAGCTCTGTTAGAGTGGTTGGAGATGGCCAATCCTGAATGACTTGGATCTTGGCTGGATCCACATGCACCCCCTGTTCATCAATAATGTATCCCAAATACTAAACCTAGGTCATGCCAAAAGTGCATTCCTCCAAATTGGCACATAGCTTGTGTTGCCGCAGTGTTTGGAGAACTTGTCAGATGTGGTGGAGGTGCTCTTCCCAACTTTGGCTGAAGATCAAAATGTCATCCAAGTATACCACTACAAATGAGTTGGTGAATGGCCGCAAGATGTCATCCATTAGCCTCAGGAAGGTTGCAGGAGCATTCGTCAATCCGAAAGGCATAACCAACCATTAAAAAAGGCCCTCCTTGGCTTTGAAGGCAATCTTCCACACATCAGAGGGTTCGATTGGTACCTGGTGATATCCTGACTTTAGATCGATCTTTCTGAAATATTTTGCCCCCTTTAGTTGGTCTAGGAGGTCATAAATCCGCCGGATCGGGTACCTATTACAGACAGTGATCTTGTTCAGCGCCCGATAGTCAATACAGAGTCTCCAAGTCCCATCCTTCTTCTGTACCAACATGATCAGGCTCCCACAAGGTGATGAACTCGGATGAATGTGACCTTTCTGCAGCAGCTCCTGAATTTGCCTCTTAATTTCATCGTTCTCCAGAATGGAGTGTCGATAAATTGGTCCATTGGGTAGCGATGCACCTGGGGTCAGATCGATGGTGTGCTTGACCTGGCAATGCAGAGGAACCCCTGCGGGGGAGGTGAAGATGTCCTCGTACTCCTTCACGACCTTGTCCATCTGTAGTTGTCGTGTGGAGGGGCCCTGTCTGGAGGTCGTGGCCACCATCTTCTTCTTTCCTTGAGGGCGTATCATTAGGAAAACAAATTTCCCGGTTTTGGAAATGAGCTTACTGCATTGTTTTACAATAATCAAAGAGATGGTGGTAGGCGGTGCTACCTATGGTATCCTGTAGAACTTATTTCCAAATGTAATAATAACAGCACGGGGCCTTGATTCATACACAGCATGTCGCTTCTACGAGTATGGTTGTCCTAATAATACATTACAAACTTCAATGGGAGCAATGTCACACAATACCTCATTCGTGAAGGGCTTGATGTTGTATGGAAGGCGACACTGCTAGCTCACGTGAAGATCCCGTCCTTGGTGAAGCCACCTGATGGTGTACGGTTGTGGATGTGTTGTGGTCGGTAAGCCCAACTGCTTCACGACCTCTGCCAAAATGAGGTTCTTTTGGCTCCAACTATTGACAATGAACTATATCAGGGAGCCCTTTACCCACATCTGGGAGTGGAAGAGACGCTCCTCCTCCTCTGGATCTTCGGGTTCCTCCTTCTGTATCTTCGTGGTGGCAATGGTGGCATTGGGCTCTGCATCGATAACCTGCTTCCCTTTATCATTCCCTGTGTCAGGTTCTGACTCAGAGTCAGAACATGCATCTGAGTCTGAAACCTTTAGCTCAACCACCAGTGACTGCTTGGCCCGACACTCACTTGTGTTGTGAGTGGAGCTCTTATGGAACTCACACCATTTTCCTGTGTCCTTTTTCATCTTCATGATGCTGTTCTTTGCTTGCAGCTTTGGTGGGTTGTCTTGGGCTGCCCCACCTTGGCTTTTTCCTTTGTTCTGTGGTTTAGGGGCACCTTTCCCATGCTTCGGATTCGCAAATCCAAAGTCTCGCTTCTTCTGCTTAAACTTCTGCTCGACCTTGACGACATATCGGTATGTTGTGCTAAGCAAGGAGATGTTCAGGAATTCTATTTCTTCCTAGATGTACTTGTGCAGGCAATCACGGTATTTGAGTATCAAATGCTGCTCTGAATCCTTGATACCCAACTTTGTGCGAAGGGTATGGAAAATATTGGTGAACTCTGGTACATCTTGGTCCCTTCCCTACCACAGCGTGGTCCACTTTATGTACTGATCCTCATAGCTTCCGACAGGGTAGTACTGGTCCTTGATGGTATCCCAGAATGAATTCCAGGTGGGTGCGGCTGAAAATAGTGAGCCGGTATTTCCATCCTTCTGCTTGCAGTAGGTTTCCCACCAGTCCTTGACGTGGGGGGCTGCTTTGAGAAGAGCGAAAACAATCTTTTCCCGACTCGAAAATTCATGAATAGACCCTCTAGCAGATTTAACCATTTATCTATGACATATGTGTCTATCTGACCCTCGAATATGGGGATTTCAAAATTAACTTGTACCTCAAAGGGCGTGGCGTTACCGGAGTAGCTGTTGGAAGTCGATGCATTACTTCTGGGTAGTCGCTGAAGAAACTGGGCAAAGTTGTTCGTCATCGCGTTCCTTTGTCGCTCGAGGGCTTCTTCGAGCAAGATTTTGATAGGATCTCCTGCTCCCTCGTCTTTCTTCTCATCCACCATAGGAGGCCATTGGGATTTGCGAGGCTGGTCTTGCAAAGGTTCGACCAATTCAAGCCCTAACTCCTTATATCCCAACCTCGTTGGGGACATGCAAAGAAAAACAGAGAAAAAAGTAGACCGCTCTGATACCACTGATCCAGATTTAAACAGGAACGCAACAAATTACAGAGATAACCATAAACACAGATATGCAGCAAAAAGAATACTTCGTTTCATTAATGTAAAATACTGAAATATGCTTACAAACAGTAATGGAAATAAACCAGCTAGGGCGATGGTAGCTTATCTCTGAGAAGAGATGTGGCGGCTACATGCCTCTGAACTGTGTTACAATGAGGCTCGAAGGCCTACTTATTGTTGAGAAACAATAGCAAACCCTTAACAATCCAAAACCTAACCCTAGAAGATGAAACACCAAACTGTGGGGCCCCATTTGGGTAGATTGGTACATCAACTTCCCGGGGTCATAACTTTGGCATACGATATCCATTTGATGCGTACAATAGTTGCTTAGAAAGATCTATCCCAACACTACAACTTTGGGAAGGGCAAGATCAATCAATGGACCCATGTTGCCCCCATATTTCCCAAAAAACGTCGTTTAGGGTCTCAAAACGGCTTCGGAAGTTCAGGACCCCGAAAAACTACTAAAAATAGTAAGTTGTGCTACAATTAAGGAAACTGAAAATGCTGAGAGAAACAATGGTGGGGGTCCAGGTAGACTTGGCAGGTGGCCACCAATATCCACCTGGATCACTTTCAACCCGAAAAGTGCGATTTCATCAAAAAACAGGTTAGAACTTGTGATTTTTGGGTTTTAGGGTTTTTCTTAGATCTGTTTCTGGGTTTTGTTAAGAGTTGTTTGTTGGGTGTCTGACCTCTGTCTCATCTCGCTTAAGCCTTGATCCATTCTGTTTTACTCATCAAAGTCAAATTTAGCCTCCCCTAGGGCTTCTAGTACACTTCAAACTTTCTAGGAGGAGTTTACCTGAGTAAGAACTCTAGGTTTCTGCAAAACTTTTAGCCACATTTTCCAAATCTATAACCTTTTGTTTTAGATATTATAAGATAGGTTGCCACCATCCATAGTTTCACAATTAAACTTGTTTGTTCATTCCCTTAGGGTCCCATTAGTAGCCCTAGGTGTTTCACCAATCTCCCTATCTTTTTGCAACAATCTTCCCTTGTGGTTTTTTTGTCCCTGCACCACTTTCCAGCAGCTTAGAGTCACTTGATCCCAATTTCTCCGGCATTTAGATCTCTTCACTGTTTTAGTGTATTTTTCGTAGGTTTAGCCACCAAGCAGTACAGTGTTTGCAAACCCAGTTTGGGTGGGGTTTAGTTAATTGTTTTGTTGTCCATATTCTATTATTTATTTCAGTTTATTTGCAACAAACCTTTTTCTTTTTTACAAACACGATCTGGGTTTAATCAATTAATACACTTGCACACAAAAGCACACCTTAAGCGAAGGGCGCTTGGTTTACACCACCAAGCCAAGACTTAATATAATAAATTTATCTCACCGCATTAGAGACAAAAAATATATTGTTGATCTCCCTTCACCATTTTGATGTTCTGTGTGTCCTTCCATCATTGTGCCACCAAGGCGTGAGTCACGGGGACTATTAGGCCTTCACCCCCAGTTTCTGCTTGGGCGTATTACTCCTCCCCGTTGGGTTCAAGTTCATATCCCTCCGAGTTCCCATCCCGACTCTTCTCCTTATCCTTATGATTCCTCATCTGATTCCGAGCCTCCTTCACCGCATATCGTCACCATGTATGGACCCACAGCTGGTTCAAGAACCCAACCCGGTGGTGGCTCCTGTGCTATACCAGTGGTCACATCAAGTAGAACAGTCTCAGGAACCGTTCTGGAAGCCCCCATGCTCCCATTTATGGCTGGGTTAAGTCTATCGGATCTTAACCAATTGATAAACGACCCCATACACCATGATGTTGGTTGGCTCTCTATGCCGACTAAGCTTCCCTTAGACATCCAAAAGTTTGAGGGTATTGATGGAGAGGATCCTACTAACCATGTTCGATCCGTCCACATGTGTTGTTTCTCCAGCTCCATAACCGATGACTCCATTCGTCTTCAGCTCTTCCAACGCACACTCACTAGAGACGCTGCAAAACGATATGTAGACTAGTCCTTCGCCTCTCATTCCATTTTTGCGACGCTTGCTAAAGTGTTCTTATCATATTTCCAGTTACCTCTCTGGTATGACACTGGTACTGAGCTTTTGACCACATTCCTTCAATCCTTTGCTACTCGCCTTTCTGACCATGTTCAATAGTGGCATCGAAGGAGGATCACATGTCGTGCCCCACCTTTTGAAGACCGTGTTTATCTAGATTGGTTTCTCAAGATCCTTTTGTCCCCCATCGGGAAAGATGCCGCATCCCATTTTCCTTAGACCAAGGAAGAAGCTCTCCAAACTTCTTTGAGATATGATTTGATTTATGCTCAATTAGGTTATGTCTATACCATTCTTCCATACCTCCCTCGTCCTGGTAATGCTAATACACTCGGGGCATCTCACGCTGCCAATGGTATCGTTAGATCCATTTCACACTCTTCACCATATTATTAGCAGAGTTATGGCTACCCACAGGGGGCACTAGTTCCTCCAACATTTATAACCCTCTTGCAAGCAACATGTTTCCAGGGCCCCAACCCATCTACCAAACTGTTGCTCCTTATTATGCACAACTTGGTGCTCTAGCCCCTTAAGCATTAGCATCGCAACCCCCCATGCATCCTCAGCCCTGGCAGCCACCACCCCCTCACGTTCCGGTGTTTGCGCAGCAGAGTGATACCAATCCCTAGAATTCAAAGAACAATAATAAGGGGAAGGGTAACTAGGGTAACCAAGGTAACCAACCTAGTGAACCCCAGGGGTACCAGCTTAACACCAACAATCAACAACAGGGCGACCAACCCAAGTAGAAAAAAGATATTCGTACGAACAAGCCTTGTGCATGTTGTGATGTACATGGCCAGTATACACATGAGTGTCCCCTATTACCCAGATGCACCAAATGTGGGAAGCTCAAGAAACTTCTCGAGGCCAAAAACACCTCAAAATTCTGCGCCAACTTAACCGGCCGTGCTCGCAAATTCTTTCCCTTAGCAAGGATTTGTTGTTGCTCAACCCTAGCCAGGTCAAGCAACCCACCTCCCTAACCTTCTGGTCCCGGTGACTACTTGATCCTAACAATTAACTATGACAAGGTTGACCCCTCCAATATCAACCTACAAACTCGGTCGCATCAATATGACAAGCCCTCCACTTCGTTAGTTGTCGAGTCCAAAACCAAAGTGTTCACTGAGCCTCTTACGACACAAAATGGTCCTTTACAGATCTCTCAACCCAAAGTTGAGACCATTCCAAAGATCCCAAAGGGACCATTATGTTGTAATGCAACTTCTAACAGAGCTGCCCATACATACAATATAGTAGATGAATTGGCGCAATCACCTGCCTCCATGTTGACACTAGAAGTCCTCTAGTCATGCCCTTCCCAAAAGAAGGCTCTAATAACTGCCTTGGGTGTAGTGGACCCCTTCGACAATTGCTTGATTTTCTTCTTGGTTGATACATCAGAGCATCCCCCATTGCCTTGATCTGTTGCTTTCCAGATACTAGTTAGAGTATGTAATGGCATCATCTCTAGATGCATTATTGACGAAGGTGCATCCACCTGTGTGATGTATGCTGCTGTTTGGAAACAACTGAAGTCACCCAAGTTGTCCCCCTCTAACATCACTTTTCATGCTTGGGATGGACATTGCTCCCAGCCCATTGGCATGTACCGCAACTGTCCAGTGACCCTTGCAGGCAAGACTATCCATGTCGATATCGAAGTCATTGATGCCCCTTTGGATTACAATATTCTCTTAGGTCATAGTTACACATATGCCATGTTAGTTGTCATCTCTGCAGTGTTTTGCAAGATGTGGTTCCCCCATGAAGGGAAGATTGTTACCATCGATCAGTTGACTTACTACGAATCGAAATCCGTGACCTCCCCCGAGTCCATAATCTCGTCAGTATCTGATAAACAGTCGTCAAATCCTTGCCCCAATGTCTCACCCAGAGTCTATAAATATTCATCATTATTGGGTGTCTTCCCTGGTCCTCCCCCTCTCATTTCTGAACCTACTTCCATGAGTGTTTGCATGTTACAAGCATCACAGACTGCCCTTAAACAGTTCCGCACAACTGATCAACAACCAGCTCCTTAGCATCATGTTATTGGTCTTCTAGATGAACCCTCTGGACCCACTCCCCTAGGACCTCCTCCATTTGTGGGTGCCTCTCCTACGTTCCCTCCATGAACTGTTCCTTTAAGTCTCAACCATCTAGGAGCTATTATGCCAGGACATTATCCTGCTGGCTAGATACCTTTCTTATTCCCCCCTCCGGGAATTTTTTCTATACCTATCATGGCTACGTTGATCCTTCCTAACATGACTCTCATGATCCCAGTATGGTACATCGGTCCCCCTACAAACACTCTACCTAGTCAGCCAAGACCGTTGCATGCTTTGAGCGTGGTTCAACCGGTCCCCATGACCCGTGTCGCTCCTTTAGTTCCATCACAACCTCAACATGAACCAGTTCCTATTGTTAAATCATCTGGGCATGGGGGCAAAGCCAAAAGGAAATATTCAAAGGACAAGGCTCCCCAACCTCCTCCAGCCCCTAAGGCCCTGAAGCCGACACCCCCATGCGCTTTGTGTAACATCGTTGGGCATGCCATCGACAATTATCCTGAGCTTCCTCAACTTAAACCATTGGTTCATGAAGAGTTCCCTGAGTCAAATATTCCAGAAGTCCATGTTAACATACGGTCCCACATAAGAAACTCAAAATGCTTCACACAAACCAACCTTGTGCCCTTTGTGATCTTCATGGTCACTATTCCCATTGTTGCCCACGTCTTGATGAATTTCACGATTGCCTTGGGGCGATTTGTGAATATGAGGCCACTGGTAGTGGAGCCTCTACTCCTCCACTAGTGGATTCTGGTACCACCCATCAACTAGAACAAGATAACTCTTACCATTCTATTGTGATCCTTTCCCTCGATGTCGAGATCACAAACACCACAGGCCCCATTCTTTACTTGTCGTCATCCTTGAGTTCCTTACCGACAAACCTTCATGAGGTTGCTGCACGCATTTCTATCAAACTTGTTTTGATAAAATCTGAGGTCTCAACATCAGTAGACCCTCAGTCTATCATCCCGTCGTCTACCATTTAAGACGATGTGTATGTGAACTTTATTCCTTAGGTTGATGCACCAGGTAATGCAGTCGCATCATGTAGCCAGTCTTCCTCCCATCTGCCCATCTCCCAGCCTGATGAGGACACCATGGAAGCTATGTCTACCCCTGATTACCCCTACACTTGAGTAAGGGGGAATTCATTCACGAGGATTTCAAAGGCCATCTCCTTCCTAATTCTCCCAATGTGCTCTACCTCCAGAAATGTTGCTCACTGCACATCCCTTTGATTTGTGTCTCTTTATTTCTACCATAAAGTTAGGTAGATTGCATCATCTCATCTATTTTCTTTTGCACCTTTAAGATGGATCCATCATCCACACCATATATTGGTCATGCCAACATTGCAAGTCGCTTCTCTCAGAATCTAGCCTTGGTAGCCTGGGCCATTTTTACCCCCTTGCATACATTAGTCCTTTCTAACAACATGTGCATTAGATCTACCACCAATAATCAGGCCAAATATGATGCAATGATATGTTTGTTAGTCGATGCCCTTGCTCATCACATCCTTGATCTTCATGTTCATTTAGATTCCTTGCTACTTGTTATGCAATTGAATGGTGTGTATCATGTGCATAACCAAGTCCTATTTAGAAAGTATCTACGAGTGAAGCTATTGGTGTGTGAATTTGAAACCCTTACTTTCAGTCATGTGCCTAGAGCCCAAAATCACTACCATTGCAAACAACATTCTAGATTGGAATTTATCACATGTATACCACAAAAGACAACCATAAATAAAATAAATGGTGAACCATCATCGTCATATAAAATGCATAATCATATTATGTATCATAAAAGTGTTTGGAGCCATAGCTCTATATACATCTGGTATACCCATAGCATACTAGGGGGGTACATAGGCCCCTACATCTCCTTTGGAGGATTTCATGCCAAGTTGTGCTGAGATGCTTGAATCCTTTTTTTGAGCACTTGGAACACAATGGCACTCCACAAAATCCTCTTGCTAGGGGGGCATCATTCCCATCTTTGCATACCAGATCAGTATCCCATGCTTGGGGGCATGATTGTTTTCCCCTGGCCATTGATTAACATAAGTCTCGACCTATATCCCATTGCATCTAGGTATGGTCAATTATCCTCCCATTCCTTGGATAGTTTATCCTACCAGCCTCTTCGGCGAGCCATATGCACATCAAATATCGTAGATGTTTGATACCATATCTTCAAATATTCTACTCTATGACCACCTAGTCTCCATGCTTGACTTAGTGGGTGAGGGTGACTCTAGACCTCCTCTAGTAGTTCATTCTTGTTTTCCTCCTCCCTTAATTCTTCACTAGGAACCATTGTTCCAAGAAGCATTAATGCCATCTTTAGACAAGTAAGGCCACTTGCCTGAAAGTCGTAGATCCTGATTCCAATGGTTGGGTTGTCCGCTATGATCACCAAACTGTATCTCATTTTGATGAATTGTCAGCACCGTTGGAAATATCTCATCAAGCTCTATAATGGGTCTTCCTCAGTTTTTTATGATTTGACACTTCACCAGGAAGCCATTTTTTCCATGAAAGGTCACTTTGTCGCCCCTGAAAATTGAATTTCATCATAAAGCGACAATTTTAATTTGAGGTCCACCTCCTCTTAATACTTTTCATACAATATGTCGACTTTTGTCATGAGTAACCATCATTTAATTATGTTTTCATGGTCCCCACCAGGCCTAGTCTGTGTGGCAACATCATTGAGTCACCCTTGTTCAGAACATCCACAATGAGTCACCCTTGGATTCTTGGAGTCTATTTCATGTCTCATCATCTCATGTCATAGTATTCCATCCATATTTGCATATCGTTCATCCTGTGTTTCCCATTTTGGCCTCCAGTCATATTGTCCCCATCCCCTCTGGAGTTGAGTAAGTTGTTGCCAGGTCAACCATGCACTTTATGCTCTGACAAGGGTAGTCGTCTATTTGTCCCTCAGTCCCATTTCCCCATTATCCCTGGTGTTAGTCCATTAGTCACATTATTATTTTCCCTTGTGCTTTAGTTGAGGATCCTCATTGCCTCATCTATTGTAGGCCCTATTTTGTCGACATCAGCTCATTTATTCCAAAAGAACGGCCTAGAGGGCAGTGTATCTTAGTTCCAGCTTCCATTCTTGTTCAGCGCCTTGGATCGATCATAGGGTCTCATTATTTCCCTTTGACTTGGTCATTTCATGTCCGTGATCCATACACTTGATGGTCCAGTGATGCAACAAACTATACCAATGATTCCCAGGTGTGTGTGAGATGTTTTATACCTCATGAGGGGGTGGCCCTTCACGTAGGCCTCCACATACCCAGATGCATACCTACTATGCTACAACCTTAGATTCATTTCTGCAGAGTTGATGAATTCGATTCCTACTTATTGCAGTGTCCATAGCATGCACATCTCCTTTAGATGATCTGTTCAGTTTTGCAAAGCCCTTCCTTGTTCAACAGGGCTTCTCCATTTGTTCTACCCTCCCTCCCAACCATTTTTTGAGGGAAGGGGATTTGTATCTCATGTACTAAGATATTATTGTATTTAGTCCCGACTCATGTTTTTACTAGGTGCATTATGTACATGGGATGCATTGTATTATTTTCTGGCTCTATTATACCAGCATGTCATGTACCATTCAGCATGTACTTCATTGCTCAGTTTCATGTTTCTGGGAAAACCATTGTTTTTGTACTAAGTTATCTCAGCGGGTATGGGTATGCCTCCCCCACCTCATTGAGGTCCTGTACCACAACATAAAAGGAGACTTGAAATAGTCTCGTCCCCTCTGTCACTATCCTCTCTCAGCTTCAGCTTCATTGGTCTCTTTCTCTCTCTCTCCTTAACTCCCCTATGTTGTCTAAGTGATTGTGTCTGTACAACGTACTTCGGTCATACGTTTTTATCCTAAACTCGTACGTTGGGGGGCAATCTGTTATCACCAAAAAAATTATCATCTAGCCTAATTTACTAGTTGGATCGAATTATACCATGTAAAACCAATTTTATCCTAGTAAAATTGCTTTCACTGTGAGAAATTACCTAATAAACCACCTTTATTAAGTAATTTATAGTTAAACCCATGAAAGAATAATTAAATATAATTATTTATTTGATTTTCTTCTAGGAATAATTAATTTAACCACTGTTTTATTATTATTCCTTGTCAAATTTGACCCAATCATGAAAAATAAACAGATAAATCATTATTTTTCTTATTTTTCTCTAAGGATAATTAATTAATCACTAATTAATTATTATTCTTTGTTAAATTTGACTAAATCCCTTAGGAATAATTAAATAAATCCTTATTTGTTTATTATTCCTTAACTAACTCAGATAATAAATAAATCATTTATTTATTTATTATTTCTAAACAAAGTTTAAATACTTTTTCCCTCCTAAACAAATATAATAAAATATTCGAAGTGGTTATTTCAAGAATGGGATCAATAATATTTTATTATTGCTCATTATTTGAGGATAACTCAATATTTTGTTATAAATAGAAGGGCTTTCCATTCATTATTCACTTTTGATTATTTTCATTGTTGCACTCACTGTTCTAACGCTAATTATTTTCATTGTCAAACACCATATTTTTGCTGGGTTTATGCATTATAGAGGAGAGAGACTCTACAGACGCTGAAAGCGTTTGAGGATAGCCAAGAACCCATCCCATAGAGGGGGACTGGTAACATATATTTGTTCCCTTCACAGGTTTTTTTAATAAAACCATTCTTTACATATCTGGTTTCCATTGGATGTTTTGGGGTTATTACTCTTTATTTCACTATTTAACTATGATTGCAGTATAGATCAAAATTTTGGCAGGTTTTGTTTCTATCAATAGTTGCAAATCTACAATGTTTAATAGTCATTTATATTGTTGAGATTGTTTTTCATCCACGATCTTAAGTGGGTTCTTTTCGTACATCATTGAGAAAAAAACACTATAACACTCTACATAACCTATAATTTTTTTTCTTGATACTAGTTAGGTTACTAGTGCAATGTACCTGTCAGTAACACTCTAACACTTTATTAACTCCAAATTACTCTCTAATACGATAAGCGTTGATATCTTTCCAACACATACATTCCCATACGATGTTTGATTTCACTAGTATATGTATGAAAAAATACGATGTTTGATTTCACTAGTATATGTATGATTCAAATGTATAAGTGAATGAGGGAAGCTGCTGACACCTTTAACCTTGACTGGTTTGTTGTTTACGTAGAATGAGTTTTATGTTGGGTATTTGGGATTTCTAATCCCAAATCTATATAAAATAATAGTATGGTTGTTAAAGCAACGCAACATCAATAGAATTGTCTGCGAAATTCACAGGGATGAGTACGCAGAGCACGGGAGCAAGAATAGAAACCAACCCCTTGGTACAAGGAATACACTGTAGAGAGGGGTTCCCACCCCCGGGTACAAGGAATACACTGTAGAGAGAGGAACGTGTCGTTCCCTTTATCTTTCTCCTCGACCTTTTGTAGAACTTGAACAAATAAATATAATCTCACAGTGGTTGGATTAAACATTCAAATTTCCAAGCGAAAATTCAATGTTAACGTGACCAAAATGATTTATGAGAGGATGCGCTCAAACATTTATGGGCAAATAAACTCCATGGTAAAAATAAAATAAAATCAAGAAGCCAAATGGTTTAGGATGGAGTTGAGCAGGATTCCAACTTTTTTATTGTCTTAATTAATGGTTGTTAATTCTCCGATGTTTATATGTATTTGTTCTTCTTTCTTCACTATTTTGTTATAGTATGCTTCATTAATGAATGGTCCTGTCTTTTATGCATTGGAATCATTGCTTATATAGAAACCTTGTAACCTAAATTGCAACCATCCTTTTTTTCATCGATAATTGGCCTCAAAACTTTATCAAACATCCATGCTGGGTTCCAGCAATATGACGATAAAGTTTCTTGATTTGGAAGGCATTTCAACTAGGATGATAAGAGTTGCAAACATATATTGTAAGCATTCTTGCCACATCCAAATCATGTCCAGTCTCCACTTTTTCATGATTCATGGATTTCGACTCAAGAATAATTGACAATCACAATCAAGTGAGAAATTTAAAGTCACACTTCGCCAAAGCACGAAGATTCCATTAAGAATAAGACGAATTGTTTGTTCATAGTTCTTGATGGAAGGGAAAGTGTTGTGATGGCTTTCCTACAGAATTTAAGCATATGATGACGCAAGATGTCACAATTCAGAATTGACTTTGACTTGAGTTAGGATTTGTCGGATAAGGAAAAGTAACAATATGATTAGTTGGTAAGATGAATCTTGAAAGACATTGCTTCTCAAAAGGATCATGAACAATAAAAGGGTGTGGAATGTCTCTAGTGAAAGCTTATTGCTTTGGCATATTGTTGGTTTTAGTCATTTAGAACTCTGTTATGAACATATAGAAATCCAAACTAATGGACATGACCCGGGACATAATATGAACCCAAAAGGCATCAAAATCAAAATCTTAACAAAGACCATACTCCTAATAAATTTCCTTGGAATTTCTTTGAAATTTGTATTTCTAACCAAGGTTAACCACGAGGAGATTTCTGGAGCTTGCAGCCACTCCGAAGGTGCAAGGTTCTTAACCTTACACTCGTGGGTTTAAGCCCTATGTTGGGTGTTTATTGATATTCAATAATTTTATAAAAGCATAAAGTAATGATTTTTTTTTTACATGGAAAAAAAACCTCTGCACTTATCTAATTTGGATAATGAATTGCGAATTTAACATTAAGCTTCATGCTATAAGATTTTTTTACTTTTTATTCTTTTTATTCTTTTGAACATTTGCATAAGTAGGCATGAGCACTTGTTTTAGTATATAAATATAGTGGTGATAAAATATTTGGTATCAATCTAGGAATACGTTTTAACAAATTAATCTACATAATAGACTTCAACAAATACGTTTGTTAGGGTCCAAAGGCCTCAAGGGTTGTAACTAGGCTCTGATACCATATGTGAGGATCCAACATAGGGTCCTCAAACTAAAACTAAATTTACTTAATTTAAACACCACAAGAAGGGAAATAGCCTATTTATAGCTTAACATGTATCTGACAATAATATACAAGTAAAATTTATTCACAACATATTAAACAAGTAAGAAATTTCATTGCAACAATTTACATAAGTAATAAACAAATGGAAGAATACATGTTCCGATAGCTTGGTTGAGATGCTCCTCTTAGCTACCTGTCTGAATTTACCTCCCAGCCAATTAAAAATGAATTTCTAGCCCAAGGAACCTCCACAGGTTCCCTAGCACTTCGAGCCCAAGTCCGACCGACTGTTGTGTGTCCAAGTTAAAACCAACACTATCCAATAGATGCAAGTTTGAGTTCTCTCATTCTCTCCATTCTCCTCCACATTCCTCCCCAAAATAAAATCCTCCAATGCCTAAAACAAAGACCAGATCCTCCCATTTTCCTCTCATCCTCCTTCCCTTGTATGTCTCTTCCTCCCATCCACCTCAACCACCTATCATTAATGTCATGACTACACCCTCACCATTTTATTTTAATATCCGTGAATTTCCTTACCATATCTTATCCAAAGTGGATTTGAGAAGACAACTTGGGAATAGAATATGGATATTTAATTTGAAAATAAATGGGAGAAGACCATATCTTATCCAAAAGTAGATTTGATAAGACACGCTAGGAATATAAATACGAATATTTAATTTAGAAATAAATTGGAGAAGACCATATCTTATCCAAAAGTAGATTTGAGATGACACATTGTGAATAGAAATATGAATATTTAGTTTTAGAAATACATTTTAGACCATATATTATCTAAAAGTAGATTTGAGAAGACACCTTGAGAATAGAATAATAACACATAATAAAATTCATATTAGTAAAATAAAATTACAAATTCACAAGTATATGTTTATACCAATATTACTTAATAATTGTAAGTCAATATCTGTAGGTTAATTAAGCACTAATCAAAATCAACATGATAGGATCAAGTAGGGCATTACATGGGCATTCAAAAACTCTCAAGATGGGGAATTCTTCCTAACAAAGAAATGTTAATTGCTTAAGTAAGTTTTTGGGAGCATAATAATGCACTAAATTGTTCTTGTCTTTGGCTCTCCTTTTCCCAGTATTTATAGGTTTTCAATCACCTCATACCTCACCCTTGGATCATTAATGAGATAGAGACTTGGAAGGGGACATGAGGAGTCCTTTTGGGGCTCCATAACTTCTAATTAAGACTAGCGAGACTAAAAAAACTAGTGGACCTTGTATTGTCAGATAATTCCAACCCATTTATCATAATGTGAGTAGCTCGAAAGTGGGAGGCTCGAAAGTATGGTAAAGAAAAGAGCTGAAACTGTGAGATTTTAGAGTGGATATGAGTGCTAGTGATGACCATATCAGACAAATTTGACATAGACTCATCCATTGTTGTAATGTATACTTTTTGGTTTTGTCATGTAAGTATTAAGGTGGGGTATTGGAAGTAATGCTTCCATGACTTTCAAGTTATTGTGAGTTATAATTGTGTGAGTTCTAGGTTAATAATTGTACTAGCTATTTTTAGTAATCTAGATCCACCATTCTAGGATCTAGAAGTATCATATATTCTTATATATGTAATGTCTCCGAAATCAATAAAAAATCACAGTGTGTTTGTTGTTGTGTGTGAAATCTCTCTCACTCTCTTCATATTTCTAACATTGGGCAGTCTACTTTATTGGGCCTATCAATCCATCGACACACTCCTTAGGGGCCAGGTTCTCACGTGAGCATGACATGATTGGTTATGTTGGAAACAATGTGGTTAAACAGATAACGACTCAGTTGGATCAAATGCCTATACATACAAGGTAGCCGATCTAGTACTGCCCTAAATACTTAGTCTACCCCAGTATCTGGTCAGACCTCCGATGTCCATGTAGTTCAAACCTATAATCTAAAGGGAAATCAACAAGAACTATATGAGAGCGATTGGATCTTTCCTAAACTATATGGGACAGAATGGAAATAGAGATACACGAGTTGAATAAATTATCAGAGTTATGTCTACGGATTGATTATGTATTCTCGCTAACACTTGGGCCTGAACTTAGAGGAATATACAAGTAAATAAAATCCTTCCCGCCTTCTAGGACTAAGACTGACCACTAACGCCTGGATCTTTCTGGAACTAAGAGAGCTCTTGAAGGAAAGGGATGGCTTTTAAGGTTCTTTAGACACCTATGCATCCCCTGGGAGAGGAACAAAGTGACTTGATTCTACCCTGGGAGAGTCAAGGCTTTCAATATCCTATTAATATACGCCTTATTATTTAAATCATTGATTATTCCGGTAACGACCAACCAATATCACATAGATTTTATATGTCCTTACCATAAGATTTTGATATAAAATATGAATGCATTCCATGGCAAACATTGCCAAGAATCTCAAATTTTGCCAAATTAAAATTTGCATTATTTGTGATGCAAGAGCTATCATAGTGTTCCATGTATTTTAGTCGCTTCCAAAGCATTTTCGTGGAAAAATTGCAAATCACCTAGTTAAAAGTGCTATAATATCATTGTATGAGAAACAAATGTAATATGCAACATTGCTGCTTAGTACCTACCTCTCATGCAAACAATAATTAATAATTACAAATAATAATAATAATTTTAGTGATGCAGGTATAAAAATTGAGTTGGATTTTAAGTTAGAGGGAGTTCATTTCAAAGTAAGGTTTGCTTAAAATGGATCAAAGCTTTATCAGAGGAGAAGTCCCAAATAATACTTCCAAGTGAGAAAAAAAACAAGAGATGATGACTTCAAACCAACGTGAAGAAGTTAGTTGTGAGAGATAGATTGACATTTAGAAAATTGATGTTATAGAAATTTTGGAAGTTGTAAATCTTAAATTTGTTTAAAATAAGAATCTAGGTGAAATAATGTATAGAAGATAAGTCTAAATATAATCATTGGCTTATGTAGCTAAATAAAATTAAAAGATTTAAGTAGAATTATTAATATGAAATCTTAAAAAAATGTATTGTATTGATAATATATTAAACTTCTAAAGTATAATGACTAGATCAATTTCACTTTTAGTTTATATTTACACTTATCCTATCTAAAATAGTCTTAAATTTATTCAAAAAAATAAATGGTTTAATATAATAATCATTTTGTTTGTTTTAATTATTATTTTTTATGAACCTATTTTTAAAATTAAAATACAAAAATACCTTTTAAATTTAAATTTATTTAAAATTAATCAAAATAATATTGGTAATATTATTAATGGCTCAAAGTCAGAAAGAAACATTTCAACCTCCTAGACCTTAAGTATAGATTTTCTAATTTACATGTCAAACGATGTATTGAAATAATGGTAATGTTATTAAAATAATGGTAATATTATTAAAATGGTATTCAAATTCAAAAAGAAACATCTCGACCTCCCAGATATTAAGCACATTGGGAAAAACCATGGTGAATTTCTACGGAGGCATCAAATCGAAAAATTCGGTGTAGGCATCAAATCAATATTCATAATCAATATTTTGGATACATGTTAGTGTGTGTGTGTGTTTTTTTTTTTTTTTTTTTAAATTTTTAATGTTTTTTCTTGATAAATGAATTGCAAAACCCATAAAAATTAGTTACATCAATATTTTCAGCCAATCATAAAATTGAAGAAAAATTTATAAAATTAAAAAAATATTTTTATAATTAAAAAATATTTAATTTAATATTAGAATATTTGATAACTATTATAAAACTTTAGAAAAATTGTTTTATTTAAAATAATTAATTAAAAGTCAAAATTAATTTGACAAAACTAATTACAATATACTCTGCATTCCGTAAACATAATAATATATTTCCTTAAATTTATTTTAATGTTTTCCATTGGGCTATTGTGGCGTACTTAAATTTGGCACATACATGTATATGTATGTATATATTACTTGTAACTCACTTCTCCACATGGAGTAGCAAGACTTGAATATCTTTGGTGGAGGCAGCAGTTAGTTTGATAAGTGATGTACGTCAGAGATTCATCGGATTCCCTAGGCCCGGTGAACCAAAGGGCCCAAATCTTCCCTATGCATATTGGAACAAGCACAAATGCTTTAATTTTGATGTTAAGTCATTCTTTTTTTTTTTTACCAGTACGAAAAAAAAGAGAGCAATATTTATATTAATATAAAGTATATTTACATAGAGAATCAGAGATGTGCTTAAAGCAAAAGATAAAAGACTGTGTTGATCAGAGCATATCTTAGTCTGAAAAAACTTACATGGAGAGATGAAAGTAGAAATATGTAGCAAAAATCAGTCTATATCCGTCCTTAGACACAGGATGACCTTTCAGGTCCATATAGATAAAGCAAACCCATCACATTGATAAATACAAAGAAGGTAATAAGAAAACATACCTTTTGTGAAGAGGTAGAGTCATTGAGCAAAAGAGATATAAACTTGGAGAGACGAAAAACAAAAATGGTTTAAGTACTCGGCAAGGAAAAATCATCAATCTGATATGTGCTTGCTCACATTTGAATCTCCATTTTCCATATACCAGGCTGAATTGAGAGCTCTTTCTTTGACAGGTCGTCAGCACGATTATTAAAGGATCTGTCCACATGGTTGATAGAATAATCCTTTTTTTCTGTTCCATAAAATATTTATCCTATCGAACCACCCTGTTAACATGGAGTTCTTTATGGATAATTTCCTTGAGGCATGGTCGATCATGATTTTAGAGTCACCATAGATCTGAAGATTCTGGATATTAAGAAAGGTGCTTAAATGAAGAAGACCAACAAGGGCCATAGCTTCAGCCTTGTTGTTTGTACCTTTACCTCTGTTCCAATAAATGGAAAAATGTTGGTCTTCATTCATTGATATGAGAAAGCCGCAAGCACATATACCATGTTGAGCTGCCCCATCAAAGAAAGCTCTCGGACAACTCATCTGGATCCTCCTCTGATTCTTTGATTTCTTGCTTTTATGTAGTATAATCTTAGTTGGAAGAGAGTTATGAAGAGAAATTATCTTCTCAAATACAGTCATTTTTCCTTCCCCCCCATCTTGGAATAATAATTTATTCCTCCACTTCCAAACCGACCAAAGGAGAAGTTGAGGAATAGATCTAATTGTAGATTTCTGAGTGCTCCACCAAAGCAGTGCATCTTGCATGGATGAGTGAAACACCAAACTGAAACCAAATAAAGATGCAAGGTAATTCCATAACTGATGAGTGAAACTGCAGTTAAGGAACATGTGACTGTTGTTTTCTCCCTCCCCTTTGCACATTAAGCATATACCAGGACCTGTCCAATTTCTTTTTTGAAGATTCTCCCAAGTGAGGTTTTTATTGTGAAAAACTAGCCAGGAAAAATGAATCATTTTATAGGGAGCCCCAGTCTTCCACAGAGACATCGGAAAAATATTCAGAAAAGGGGAAGGGATTCCTTTAGCTAAAATTAAGTAGATTTCCTTAACTTGTACTTCTTACCTCTCCCTTTTACCCCTCCAGGTAAGGGAATCATTTTCTTCCGTTCTGCATATACTTGAGTTTCTCAAAGTGATCATAATATTGTTCCATTGTTGTGATTAGCCCCAAACCTTGTGGATCCATCTAAATAGGAGCGCCTCCTTACCAACCTACTATGATTTGACTCTATGTGAAAATTCCCTTTCGATGAAGATCCATTATAATGTTTGGTGGTATAATGAAATTCTCCCCCGTACCCATTATATGATCATACTCGATATAAATGTTCCTAACATTCTTAAGATTCCAATAGAGATTTTGCAGGAAGAAAGACTCAATTTTTCGGAAACTTAGCCATATAGCAGATCCTTGAGGGGAGCCAATAGTTCCTTTCCTGTGCCAGTATAGTAAGTCTTTGTTTCCCATGTACTTCTTCCTTATGGATGTGCTCCATAAACTGTCCCCATTTATACCTCTCCATAGGGACTTACATAGAAGCGCCTTCCCAAAATTTCTTATGTTCAAGATTCCCCAACCTCCCAGTACTTTTGGAAAACTAATGATACTGAGTTTAGTCAAATGATATTTTCTTTTTTTCTTTACTACCTTCCCATATAAAATTTTCCATCAATTTGTTTAGCATAGAAATGATGCCTGAGGGGACATAAAATAGATGGGCCCAAAAAATAGTCATCTGAGCCAAAATAGATTGTGCCAGAACCGCTCTACTTGCCATAGAAATACACTTGAACTCCCACCCTGCTATTCTTCTAAAGAAATGGTCAGTGATCCACATCCAATCAGCTTTTGTGTAGTCCGTTGGTTTAAGATGAAAACCTAGATATTTCATTCCTTCCTTTATGGGTTTTACTTCTATATTGAACAGATCTCTCAGATATTCCATTGAGTCCATATCTCCTTCATCAAAATAGAAAAATGATTTTCCTTTGTTTATTAGGATTTCAAAGGCTCTTTGGAAATTATTTAGAATGTCATGTATGCATTTTCAAGTAACCCGACAAAGCATTCCAAAAAATCAAGATATCATGCACGAATAAACTGTGGGATATGTGATTTCCCCTACAGATCATCATGGGCCTGCATTGTTTTTCCATTACAACTCTTTTAATATGCAAACTCAATGAGCCCATAACAAGAATGAACAAGAGAAGGGATAGGGAGCATCCCTGTCTGAGACCTCTGGCTGCCAGGAAAAAGTTTGAAACCATTTATAATGACAACAAATTTGACATTTTCAACATAGGCCATAATTCAACTTGTGCAAACATTGTTTAGTCCTATTTTGCATAAAATACATTTGAGAAAACCCCAATCAAGGCTATCATAGGATTTATTTAGATCTAATTGGAGAATTGTAGCATCCAACTTCTTAGTGTGTAATGAGTGTAAGCTCTCTTGTGTATTTGCCACTGCCTCGATGATATTCCTGTTTTGAAGAAAACCATGTTGTTCCTGGGATATGAATTTTTACAAAGTGCCCCGGATTCTACTTGCTATTTTTTTTGAGATGATTTTGTAAATCGCGTTACAGAGAGAAATTGGTCTAAAATCCGAGAAAACATATGCTTTTTTCTTTTTAGGGATGAGAGCAATGAATGTAGACGAAATATGTTGATGAATACTACCCTTCTACCTCGACTTCTCCACCATTGATAGAAGGTCCTTCTTGATCAAATAAAAAAATGTATGAAAAACTCAATAGTCCACCCATCTAGACCTGGACTTTTGTCTTTTTTGAAAGTCTTCATAACTGATAGAAGTTCTTCTTCCGAAATAGGAAGGAACAGAGCATTGTTCTTTTCTTCATCAAACATAGTAGGAAAGGGATCAATTCCCCATAAGATATCCTCCATCCTGCAGTTTTCATTTCTTTTATATGACTTTTCAAAATGTGTCTCCGCATCCTTTGAAATTTCCTCCTGGGAGTGTAGAAATCTACCTCCTTCACTTTTAATTTTCCAAATTGAGTTGATTTCCCTTCTACAATTTGCAAATCTATGATAGAATTTTTTATTTCTATCACCTTCCTTAAGCGATAACGCATTGCTCTTTAGCCTCCATGATGCTTCTTCAATAGCTAGCAATTTGTGTCTTCTTTTTTCCAAATCCTTTATACGACTTCGGGTCTGAAGATAGATATTACTTTCTTTGAGCTTCTCAGCAAAAACATCCAATTCCTCCTGAATCTCTTTCAAGGCCTTCCTATTGGATTTTTTCTTATTTTCCTGCCATGATTTTACCTTAACCTTTAGAGCGCATAGATTATCTAGAAGGGCTTGGGAAGGGGAAGAATTTTCCATAGAGAGGCATGAAGACCATGATTTTTTGACTAGGTCATTGAATTCAGCGTCTTCCAACCATACTCTATTAAATTTAAATGGGAGACCCTTCCTAAAATTCCTTTTTCCCCACTGTAAAGAGATGGACCTATGATCAAATATAAAATAGTTCACAATATTAGATAACAACCTTCCCATATGGTCCATAAGCTTGTCATTTATCAAAAAGTGATCTAAAATTTTGGCAAGAAAGGAAGTTCATATTCTGCCATTATCCCATGTAGGACCCATGGTTTGTGGATATACATCAACCATATTATGATGGAGAATGGCCCCCTTGATGAGTCCAGCTAAAGGATCATCCTTTTTGCCCCTCCCCCAAACCTCTTCATTGCTCAGAGTACAATTCAAATCACCCCCAATAAGGAGGGAGTCTATTTCCCAAAATTTAGAGGACAAGAATTGGTTCCAGAATGGACAACGATCCTTGTAAGGGGAATATACATTTAGGACATGAATAGAACCAGCTATACCTCGAAAATTTGCTAATAGGAGAATTCCTACAAAACATTTAAACAACTTTGCCGATATCCAGAGAGGATTCCATAAAATAGCTAAACCCCCCGATAATCCATTTGCATCCATGGAAACCATATGCCAAGAAGGGAACATACACCTGAAATATTTAATAGAAATAACAGTAGCATGCATAGTCTCTTGTATGAGAATAATATTGGATTGAGCTGTAGAAAATAAATTCTTCAAGGCTAAGAATTTGTGGTCCGCCCCTAAACCCCTAATATTCATAGAAATGATGTGAGTCATGATGGCTTATCTCCGGCCCGTCTTGCTCCAAGGGGCCCTTTATCAGAGAGATCAATAAAAGAATGTCAATCAGAGAGTGATCCATATTTAGGTTGATAGGATTTTCCCTTCTGCCACGGAAATGCCTTGTACCTTTGTTCTACTTCCTCCTTATAGCTATATTACTTGCTAAATTAGGACTGATATGGGGAGAAGAGGCTGAAATAGGTTATGGATAGTTAGAGGGCAAAGGTCCAGGGATTTCTTCTTCAGGAGAAAATCCAGGTCACTTCCTACAAAATTTGTAGGAGAAATAATTGGAAAAATTAGGGGAGTCACTGTAGAGCATGGGACCTTCCCTTTTGTATTTGGAGGAGTCACTATTGAGCATGGTTCCTTCCCTTTTGATAGGTGATGGGATTCAACTAGGGAAGGTGAAGATGAAGGAATGTATGTTATGTGGGACAGAGATGGGATATTTGCCATAGGATAGGGAATTGGTGATGGATGAGGGACTTCTCGACATGGTATAGGCTCAGGAGGATATGAAATATTTGGAGGATCCTTCTCCCTCCCATGGGAAGAAATAGATTTTGTAGGAGAAAACGAAGCAGAGAGAGGATATCTTGGAGAGAGACCACTAGTCTTCATCAATGAAGATAGTAGGGGAGAAGAAAATTTAGACATACCTAGGGGAGAAGACCTCCAATCCGATATCTTTCCTTCCCCTTTAGCATTCATCTGCTTAAATTCCAAGGATTTTGACTTATTTTTATTTTGAAATTTCCTATCTTTATGCCTATCCCCCCGACGGAACAGACAATTCTCATTTAAGTGACTTGTTCTATGACAGGAAGAGCAACGAAATGGAACCCCCCAGAAGTCTAATCTCTGTTACACATTTAATTCCCCCCATAGAAGATCAATATGGGCAGGGAAACCTCCATGATATTCTTTCTCAATTAGAATCCATGCCACTCTCTTGTCTTTTGACCCTAGACACTTCAGGTCCACATAGAAAAATTTCCCTATTGCATTCCCGATATCAGTCAGAGTCTCTTTTGTCCATAATTCAATTGGTAGCCCCGGGAGTTTAACCAAAATCAGGTTGTTGGATGGAGTGTTTTTAAGAGGAATTGTTTTTAAGAGGATTGTAACCTATGTACTAGTGATGAAGAGCTAAAAAACTCTTTCCATGGACCCCAGGAAGAGTAAGAATAATCTCCAGGTCTTTCTCACTAAGGAAGTGGAAGCTATACTAGTTATTCATCAGCCTGACTATGGTGGGAATATATCCCAGGAGGGCTTTCCATCTTTTACCCAGCCATGAGCGCATCTGGGAATCCTCCATATCTGGAAAATACCATCTACCTATAAGAGCTCTTTTTTGAAGACTTGTAATTCTATCCTCTAGGAAAATACTATCAAGATTACAAGCTCAGGGTGGGGGAATGGTCTTAATTGGATGTTGCTTCTTCCTTCGACATGGGATTTCATATTCGCCACCCATAATTTCACGTGCCGCCTTAGAGGATGGTGAAATAATAGAACTAGCTAGAACAGACTACCATCCCCCCTGGCGACAAAGGCCACTATAAGTCTTTTCCACCTCTATGGTGGCCCTCACCAATGCTGACGAGGCTGACAGATCAGAAAGAATCTCCATGTTTACCATGAAGATGACAAGGGAGACACCAGCACTACGACTGATTATGACATAACCCAAAAGTGGAATCACAATCCAGACACAGAAAGCAAGGGAAAGCAGATAACAAGTATGCTAGTCTGATATGGAACAACATTAAGAGGATACAGAAATAGATCTTTTTAAAGGGAGATACTGACAAAATCTATGCCACCTTATGAGATATTCGCCATAAAAGGTTAAAAGTATCCCGGAAAGTACATATACTGACAAAACACCATATGTTCATTTATTAAGATAATGCTTATACCGGATATTTGTGAGAGATTGAACAGAAAAACGTTGGCGGGTGAAGCATGCTTCACTTGCCAAACGTCCTATCAACCTCATTCCAACACCTTCCTCCCTTCGACACCCTAGATTGAGCTACCGGGAAAGAAAACCGTCGCCAGAAAAGACTCATCAACCGGCTAGAACCAAAGAGCCGAGCTTAACCAGGATGAAAACAAGCTTCCAGTTGAAATAAAAAACTCAGAGATACAACAGGCATACTAGGGGAAAGACTTGGATGGAACCCTGGCAGAAAAGTTACAGGGAAGACTAGAACATATCTAGACAGCAGCATAAACATCCATTACACCTACACCACCATTTACCTATTCTACAGCCAAAATTTAGACATGGACGGGATACAATACAAAAATTTGGAGTTTTCACACAGGGAAACTTATATGAAACGATCTCCTTAACAAAAATTTTGACACGGGAAATAAACAAATCAACCAATACCATAGACATTCCACTTCAAAACTTGTTTAAGCCAAAACAGGAAGAAACAAGATGTAACAATTCAGATTTTAAAACTGATTAAGTAGGATGTCTGAAACTAATAAGCATAGTAGCCAGCATTACATACCTCTTTTAACCCGTGCGAAGCCTCCAGTGAAGAACCGCCCGAACCACCGTGGCCACCAGAACTGAGAGTCGGATAGCACTGAAATACCTCCCACAGACAGAAAACAGACAGTTCTACGACAATGAAGGATAACACAGATAAAATAGGAAAAGATAGACCGATTAAGATCCCGGAAAAATGTATTCAGTGACAGATGTGGTCATTTGCAGAGAGATATGCCTCCTTCTAGAGGAAGGAAGCAAAAGAAAAATGTGAAAGACAAAAATCACACCCTTTAAACCTAGAAAAGGAGAGACATTGCCTTCTCGACTCGTGTCCCTGAAAAACCAGATGCGTGGAGCATTAAACCCACTTTGGAGATAGGAAAGTGACCCAGAGCTTCATTGTTCTCCAAGTGTCACAGAAACACTGAGAGCTCTGGACATCACATGCATGAAAAAGTTATTTTGGCACACTGCATAGTAAGGTGGGGGCCAAAAACTGAGGTGTGACAACTTCAAGATCATTGGTGAAGCACGCATCAGACACAGGGTTCATAGCGGAGGGCCACGTGCAGGGTGACCCGGAGCTTCATTGTTCGCCAACTGTCATAGGAATACTAAATGCTTTGGACATCACATGCATGAAGTGTTATCTCGTCACACGACAGAGTAAGGTGGGGGCTAAAAACTGAGGTGTGTCGGATTTAGTTCATAGGTGAAAAACATAGTAGTTGCAGGGTTCATAGCGGAGGGCCACACGTAGAAAATTCATTTCGGTGCTTCAGACTTTAAGGTGGCTTTTCGATTCAATTTTTTATTTTACAAAACCACATTCAATAGCTCATAAATCCCTCGTAATATATGACATGCTTTTCATTTGTTTTTGCCACATTAAACTTTAATTAATGTTAACATTGGATTGACACTAATTTTCTTTTCTCTTGTGCCTTAAAGTTTGACTTTGGTAACCATAGAATTTAATATGGTTA
This sequence comes from Pinus taeda, assembly GCA_000404065.3. NCBI lineage: Eukaryota > Viridiplantae > Streptophyta > Pinopsida > Pinales > Pinaceae > Pinus > Pinus taeda. The sequence goes on along the minus strand of APFE030929717.1, from coordinate 2,030 downwards.
ACGTACATGAAAGATTACGTGAAAGTGTACTCTTAAGTTATTAACTTTGCAAAATGTACCGCATTTTTTTTTTGAGTTAAATTATTAAGAGCTTCAAAGATTGTGTACACAAATCTTTAGCAGATAAAATAATCAACAATATATTCTAGATTTGAATTTAAGTAGTTCGTATTTTCATTGTCATAACATATTATTTCATAGCTAGACGTAAATGTAGATGGTAGAAAATGTGTTATGAAACCAGCTCAAGAAAAGATAGAAAAGATAGATCAACGCCTTAGAATCCAGCCTCTTCGAGGGGGCAACCTCCTTTACATTACATAAATGAAAAATTCTTGGATGATCCAATGAAAGCTCCTTTCTATATATAGGAGTCTCAGGGTCATAACATAATCAGAGCCGACATAACAATAATATGTAAGGGCACAATAATAACAATAGTGGGCTTCTATGGGGCACAATAGTAACAATATGGCACTACATGGGTACATCAATATAATAAGTGGGTTGTACTAATAACAATAAGGGGTTACACTAGTAGTATAGGGGCCTAACAAAATGACATTCATTTAAAATTGGAAATCACTTTTATTTATTTGTGTGAAATGTCAAAAAGATATTTTGGAACAAATTGGACAAAGATTGAATAGAAATATGCAATATATTTTAATATATAATAAAACAAAGGTAGCTCACAAGAGTTTTGGATGAGAGATTACAACGTTGTAGGTAAGGTATTTAGTTTTTTATACCAGTGTCATTATAAGAGTGGATTAGAGTGTAGATTGCATTATGATAGCATTCACTCCACATGAGTCAATTCATGATTTTGCAAACTAACATTCATCTTGCTTTTGTGCTTAAGTAGTATTGCCCATCGATAATTTGGGGAAAAATGAATCTGATTGGTTGATCCTTCAAAGTTTGTTTTGTCTTTTCACCTTGATTTGGTACAATAAACTTCAATCGAGTTTGGTTGGAGAAATGATTAGTTATATGTGCAGAGGTGTTGATTAACTCCACACCTCCGCATAATGAAAGCTTCATTGACTTTTTTTTTTCTTTAAAGAAAAGAGAGAAGGGAGCAACCAACAAGTAACAACCCTAGGTTAAAAGTTCATGTAATAAAGTTAAAAAAGACAAAATAAGACCAAGGTTATGGGGCACATATTTCAAACTGAATGTTGGGAAAAACATCCTAGTGAGTGTCCATTTCAATTTATTATGGCTAAGGAAATTAACAAAGACATTGGCAAAGACAAAGAGACATTAGTTGACATTTAATTATGAAAATAAAGGAAAATAGGAGAAAAGGGAGATGAAAGTTCACATGTTTGCATGAGAGGAAAATTGAAGGAAAAATAGAGGAAATTGAAGAAAATAAAGGCTTATGAGGATCAGTTCACAACTTTTTGTCAGTTTGGCTTTGGAATTAGTTTTAGAGAGAGAAGAGCACCAAGAGGAGGAAGCAAGCAAGCAAGTAAAGGAAGGCAAAGAAAGGACAAGGGAAGCAAAGGACAAGCAAGGAAGGTTTGATCAAGCAACTTCAACAAGAAGACTTGCATGTAACATGTTCCATGTGTGATTTCCTAACTGGTTTGTGAATGCATGGTACATGCATTTGTGTATTTGGTTCTTTTGTTGTCATTGGCACGAGTTTTGTTGGATGTGACAGTGGTTACAAACTTGCCTTGCTGTTCTCAGATAGCCATGGTGTGATGGGGTTCTTTTATTTGGTTGATATTTGGATCGCCAAAAGGTTTTGGAACCACGTGAAGTGGTCTTAGGAAAATTCCCAAGGGTTGGGAGTGGAGGTGGTTTAATCTCGGGGAAGCCCTTAATAGGTGGGTGGTGACAAACAAGTTCCTCAAGGTAATGGCAAGAAATTATGTTATGAAACCAGCTCACAAAAAGATACAAAAGATAGATTAACACCTTAGAATTCAGCCTCTTCGAGGGGGCAACCTCCTTTACATTACATAAATGAACAATTCTTGGATGATTCAAATGAAAAAACATCCTTTCTATAT
>APFE030929716.1:17407-51999 GCA_000404065.3 Pinus taeda | reverse complement strand
TATCACCAGATCCAGATTCGTGAGGGAGATGAATGGAAAACTGCTTTCAAGACAAACGAAGGCTTATACGAATGGCTGGTGATGCCGTTTGGTTTGAACAACGCTCCCAGCACATTCATGCGTCTGATGAATGAAGTGCTGAAGGAATTTAACGGTAAGTTTGTTATAGTTTACTTGGATGATATTCTGATTTTTAGTAAGATTAAGGAGGAGCATTTCAGGCATTTGCAGAGCGTGTTGAGAAAATTACAGCAGAACAAGCTGTTAATTAACTTGAAGAAATGTACCTTTTTTCAGCAGGAACTGATATATCTGGGTTTTGTTATTGCGGAGAATGAATTAAAAATGGATCCAGAAAAAGTGGCAGCTATAGTTAGCTGGCCTTCTCCGAAGAGTTTGTTTGAAGTTCGAAGTTTCCATGGACTTGCCAGTTTTTACAGGAAGTTCATCAGAAATTTCAGCGAGATTTGCGCACCGATGTTAGACACAATCAAGAAAGTAAATCAGCCATTTCACTGGACTGAAGCAGCAGAAAACAGTTTTCAGATCTTGAAGAAGAAGATTACTGAAAGACCTGTGCTGAGACTGCCTGACTTCAACAAACTTTTTCAAGTTCATTGTGATGCCAGTGGTACAGCCATTGGAGCAGTCCTTAGCTAGGAGGACAGACCAGTTGCTTATTTCAGCGAAAAGCTAAATGAGAGCAGACAGAAGTACTCGACCTATGACAAGGAATTCTACGCCATTGTGCAGGCTTTGAAGCACTGGCGACATTATCTATTAGGTAACGAATTTGTTTTATTTTCTGATAATTTTGCATTACAGTACATTATGCAGCAGCATAAATTGAACCACAAGCATGCAGCTTGGGTTGAGTACCTGCAAAGTTTCACGCTTATACTAAAGCACATTAGTGGGCAATCAAATAAGGTAGCAGATGCACTTAGTAGGAGAACATTACTGTTACAGGAGAGCACAATGCAGATCTTAGGATTTGAACACTTGAAAGAGCTGTATCCGACTGACACCGAGTTCATGGAGGCCTACGAGGCTTGCCAAAACCCACTGTTGTGAAACGACAACAAGTGGCTGGATTATAACTTACAGGAAGGATTGCTGTTCAAAGGAGGGCAGTTATGCATTCCCAACTATTCCATGCGGGAAAATATCATACAGGAAAAACACAGTGGAGGCCTAGCAGGACACTTTGGAATTGACAAGACCGTTGCTCAGTTACAGCATTTCTATTTTTGGCCTAAGTTGCAGCGAGATGTGTAGAGGTATGTGGCTAGGTGTAAAATTTGTCAATTGGCAAAAGGTCACAGTCAGAACACTGGACTTTATATGCCATTACCCATTCCTAGTCGACCTTGGGATTCGGTCAGCATGGATTTTGTGCTGGGTTTACCAAAAACACAACGCGGCTTTGATTCAGTGATGGTTGTAGTCGACCGATTTTTGAAGATGGCACACTTTGTACCGTGCAGGAAAACCAGCGACGCTACTTACATAGCACACCTTTTCTTTACAGAGATTGTGCGGTTACACGGACTTCCACGAACCATTATCTCTGACAGAGATGTCAAGTTTACAGGTCATTTCTGGAGAACCCTGTGGAAGAAGTTAGATACTCAGTTGTAGTTCAGCTCCGCTTATCATCCGCAGACGGACGGACAGATGGAGGTAGTGAACCGAAGTCTGGGGAATTTGCTTAGAAGTTTAACAGGTGAAAATTCCCGGACTTGGGATCGTGTATTGGCATAGGTGGAATTTGCATATAAAGATTCTCCTAACCGTAGCACAGGCTACAGTCCATTCCAAATTATGTACGGCATGCATCCGTGAGGAGTGCACGAGTTACGAGATTTGGGGAAACTAGAGAAACGGAGTGCTGATGGTGAAGATTTCACCCAAGCTATGAGCAAACTGCACGAACAGGTTAAGCTGAAACTACAGGACATTAGTCTGAAGTACAAGCAACAAGCTGATACAAAACGCTGGGAGGTTCAGTTTAATGTCAGGGATGAAGTTCTTGCGTACTTACGCAAGGAACGGTTTCCAAAGCGAGAGTACAACAAGCTCAAATTTAAGAAAATCGGGCCTTGCAAGATCATTCGCAAATTCTCTGCGAATGCTTATGAGATACAGTTGCCACTAGGGATTGGTATTTCCCCTATTTTTAACGTGGCAGATCTGTTCCCTTATGTTGCAGGTTCAGCAGATGACGCAGCAGCAGAGCCACTGCGGGACACCAAATTGGAAGGAGACTCATGGACGAGACAGATGCTGATGGCACCACCCGTCGAGATTGATGGGATTTTGGACACACAGGTAGCTAAGCGCACATGCAGGAAGGAATATTTGCGGTATTTGGTAAAGTGGAGAAACCGTCCAATAGAGGACAGTTCGTGGCTCAATGCAAAGCAAATTCAGAAGGCGGGCTATTCTGTTGACGACCTCATGGAACGGAGCCATGACTTTTTGCCACCCCGGGAGCCTGATGCAGGAGCATCCAGCTCTGAGGAGACGGAAGTCGACTGACAGTCTCACAAAGATGAAATCATGAATTCATGGCTAAACAGGCATAGGCTTGTCAAGTCATTTTACGTTAATTTTAATTAGTTTATTTTATCATAAGACATTAGGAGTAAATCGATTGGCAGTCACAGGTTATTTCTGTTGCAAGTAGGAATTATAGACAACGAGATAAACTAGCAGTTAATTAGTTCTTTTGTTTAGTTAATTAGCTCTTTACAGTTGTGTTGGTTAATGCATTTCAGAAACTAGAAATTAGTTACAGTAAACTGTTAGGGTAGTTCCTACTGAATTAAACTGTATTGTCTCAGAAATGTTAAAGGAGGAAAAAATCATTGTACGAGATTCCTCTCCCCGAAGAACAGAGAACAGAAAGAAAAAATACAGTCATTTTCTTTTTAAATAAAGAGCATCTATTTATCATCACTGTAATGAAAAATTTCATGTATGTAATATAGTTGAATATATGTAACAAACTGGCATAAGAGTAACAGTACAGGACGACAAGCGAGAAGGATAAAGAACGGGTGCAGACACAATCTTCCAGAGCGAGAAGAAGAAGTCTAGAACACGACTGAAAGAGAGAGATAACAGCAAATGACCAAATAGCACATAACAGCGTGCGTCCAGAGAAAAGAGACCAAGCAAACTGAACAGAGATAAAAACCAGGTAACCTGAATAACTTCATCATGATATGAGAAGAATAGTATTTTAAAGAAAGTCGAAAAGAAAACAGTATTACATTGCAAAGTTGAATTGAATAACTACATATTTGAATTCACGGTCATTTCGAGACCCAAGAAACACATTCTTGAGAACAGAGCAGAATTTACACAAATAATATTCACAGTCAAGTCGTCATTATAAATTAAAGTCTGCACATTACATCATAAGCCGAGAAATCACCAAAACCCTGTAGTGAGAACAGTCCATAGTATTGACAACCGAAGTTGCGGTTACCCGAGGGTTTCAACAACCCAAACAACCTATCGACGGATGAGAAGTTACAGGAAAACAGGTGCCAACAGGAAAAGAGTAGTAAGAGACCATATTACAGACAAGGGTTTCAAAAACCCAAAATATTCATCTACAGGGCAAGGTTTCGGACAAACCCAAAAAACATATCAGAATAACAGAACCCGTTACTCATTGAAATTGCCAGAGACATAGTGAGCTAAGTCATCGACAAACAGACAAAAACATCGCTCAAGCGATTGCTAACCACAGACAAGACTATGACAAAAACTCTATGAACAGAGGCCCGACAAGTTAAGACCCTACCTGGAACGAAGCGCTGTAGGGTTCGAAGTGAAGGCCATGGGCATACGGAGCGCAACCAAGAACCAACCGGTTCGAACCGCCTGCAACCAAAACCAACCCGGATTAGTAAGGTCCTAATCCATCAAACCCTCAAGGAACAGAACAAGAAGTAACGGTGCCAGAGAAGCGTTTACCTGAACAGAGGAGGCCGAACGAATAGTAGACAAAACCTGAAAACCTGACAGACATGGAGCAAATGTGTTAGAGTAGGTAAAGGAGAGATAAGGGAGTTAAATCAAAGAGCGAATGTTTACCTCGACAATGAACCTGGAGCGCCGAACAGTTGGACTAAACCCTGTCACGGAAAAACCCTGTCAATAAATCGAATAGGAAGCAAGTTCAACAGTTAAATATTGAGAAAATCAATCAGCAAATAAACTACAAACCCTGTAGAGCAGAACGACGCCCCCAAATCAGTGAGTTTCCATCTCCAAGAGCAGGGGAGGGTTGAGAGAACCCACATTACAGACCTCGAAGAACCAGAACGGCCAGGCGAACAAAGCTTCCACAGAGTGGAGCAAGCTCTCGGCAGAGTGTCCGAAGAGAGAGCGAAGTGAAAATGATTAACAGAGGGATGTCAACGGGTGCTTTTGAGTGAGGTTAACCGACAGGTACAGGTGAGCACTCGGTGAAACAAGTTTCCAAACCCTAATCCTTCTACCGAGACAACGTACAAAACATTTAATCGATCATTGAATTGCCCAGGACATGGGTCATATCAAACAGCGATCCATAGCTTTGGCGAGAGGCCATCAGTTAGACTTAGAGTATCTATATTGAGTATTTAATTAGGTCACAAGGTTTATTGCATGGTTCTCAAGCCACCCATTCTTAGTACCCATGAATCCCTATTGCAATGATATTGGTAAGCTAACCTCTCATGTAATACCTACATTGTAGATTCTCTCTTTGTACCACAAAGTGACTATTCATGCAAATGCATTCAAAATATTATTCTCTCTGCCCATTATAAAAGAAGGGGAGCTCAAGCTATATATCGGGCCATATATCTCTCTCCTAATATTAAGACCCAAGCCCTTAATAGATGTGATGTGTTATATAGGAGAGCACTATTGAATTGTATGGGTCTTCCATCAAATTGTATTTGTTTTGAGTAGGAAGAAAGGCCAAGAAAACCCAAATATATATATATATATATATACATATATAGAGGATGATTATATAGCTTTAGGAAGCCCTAGGAACGACACATTTGGAAGCTAAAATCTGTAAGGTAGACACGAGGTAAAGCTTTTTTGAGAAAAAGGCATGAGGTCAAATTAAATGAGGGAAGGAGGAATGAGGACATTATACCAACACAACAATAAAGTTATCAAAGAGATCATAAATGGAAGTAGCACCCTTAATCATTGTATCATTAGTAAATCAAGCTTCTTAAGCTTAGTGAGTTTATTTTACAAGAACAGGGGATGACCTATAATCATAATGGATATCTCAAGTGATGAGGAGTAGTTCATCACATGAAAACTTGTTTTGTTTCCGGTAGACACTTATTGAGTTTATTGGATTCAACTCAAAAGAGAAAGTGCGATAGCTAGTAGATATATGACAATGTTTACCCATGCAAGTGCTATATTTTTAATAGATATTCCATTTTATAAATCAATACAATACCTAGGTATAGCGTAGTTAGATTCTATCATAGAATCTTCTTATTATATTGTTTGAAATTATTCTAAGCATTGTTGGCAATTCTTGCTTCTAGTCAGTTTTATAAAGGGGAATCGTAAAAATAGTCACAAGATATTTTTTATGCAAATTTATGCTCTGGAAAGTTGATAAATTAGACCAATGGTATGGGGATATTACTTGCACCATTAAATTAGACTAATGGTATGGGGTTGTTACTTGCAACATTCAAAAAAGATGAAAGCAATCCATCGTCCTACTTGACATGGCCAACTTAATCCCTCAGCCTACATATGCCAATTATTGAATTAATTTTCATCATATATAATAATAAACATAGTGAATAATAATATATAAGAGATGCTAAATACACATAATTACTAATATCATTGCATGGCTTATTAATCTGACAAGTATATTAGTACATGAAACAACACCAAAAGACTCGATTTTAAGTTTGCTCTTTGTGTCATCAATGACTTGGAACCTTCTCAATTTAAAATTTGGAAATACATATCCATCACTTATAGTGTCTTGAGAATTGATGCAGTGCACTTTTAAATGAAAAAGATGATGTTTAATAATTGAGAAAGAGAAGGAATTAACTAATCCCTATACATAGAGTTATTGTGTGAGAATCAATATTAAAGACGCCCAAACATATTGGAGCCTTCATCATCCAATTTATTTATATCACAAAAAATAAAAATAATGTTGAGTTTATGATTTAATGGCCCTTTTTATTATTACTATTATGTTAGTTTTTTTATATATAAATATTTTATTTTTAATACAATTGATAAAGTGTCAATTTTTTGCTTGCTCTATGTTATTATTAATGTTAGTTTTTTTAAATATTAATTATTTTCCATACAATTGATAAAGTGCTAATTTTTTGCGTTGTCTAAGTAAATAAGAAATTTAAAGTAAGAATTTGTAAAATAGATAAAAAAAATACAAATAAGTTGACTAACTTTCCAATTTTGAAAATAGTAAATAACGATTGATAATTAATAGAACCAATTATTTATATATATATATATAATATAATATATATATATAGATATATATATATATATATATGAATTAATAAAATAATAAACAATAGATGAATAAAATATTTAATATAAAACAATTATAATTATAATTATAATTATAATTATTAAAGTAAATAAATATATATATACTTATTTTCCTGAACCTTTCACAAGATATTAATATATCTCGAATAAGGATCACAAACCATTTTCCTTGCTAGATCTAATTTTTTTTGTTTAATCATATGGTGAATTGGTCACTGTCAGTCCTAATCTATGGGAGACCCGGAATCAATCTTTGTAGCTGCCTCTATAATGCTAGGATTACATCCAACTACCTACAAATCACATATACTAAGATCCTATGATTTTAACAAAAGCTAGACTCACGTGCCACCAAGACAGAATTGGGAAATCTACTCTTTTAACTACCCCACAGTATCAATGACCAAAAAGCAAACTTGAAATAATCATAAATGTATTGGGGAGGAATAATTATATATATTTGACAAATTTGTTCATAAATTTATTCGTTTCTCATTACAAATTATCATTATTTATAATGGGAGCAACATTTATTGACTTTATTGGATACAATCCTTGATGTACACATTGATTAAGGTTTTGTCAAATTACAACTAAATGTGATATTTCAAATTACACGGGCAAAGGATAATCAAATAAAAATGGACATATCTTAAATCGAATCACATTATAAAAGAAAGGAAAAAAGAGTTTTCATAAAATAATGAGAAATTTTTATAATTTTTACAAAATAACTTATAAAAGAAAAAGATTCTTATAAAACAATAACATTCTTATTCAATATTTTTTTGGTTCAATATTTTGTTATTTGTGGTTATGGTAGAAAAATGTCGTCGTAATAATAATAATAATAAATAATAAAATATAATAAATATTATAATTATTATTTATTATTTTGTTGAACTAAGTTTTAATTATAAGGATGAATCTATTTTAAAATACTAAAAGAAATAATCGTTTTTTTTAATTAAGGGTTGTTTTAATAAGGTTGTATGAGAATTTTATTGGCATGTTGAGGACCGCAAAGGTTGGCTCGAAGAAATTAATTGCAATGTTGGAGTCAAGCATGGTTGCTCTTGTCCTCTATTATTTTTGGCATTTATGTCAATAACTCAAAAGACTATTGTCAAGATGCACAGTGGGTTGGAACCACACTCACTCGTATAGTCATAACCCTTCTCCTTTATGGAAACAATATTTTTGCTCTGGTGAGGAGTTATCACAAACTTGGAAAACAACTAAGAATATTCCAAGATTTCTATTCCAATATTTGTATGATGGTTAATGCCGACAAAATAGAAGTAATGATAATTAAATCTAGAAAGATCACATATGATAATTTCCTATATGACAACAACAATTTAGAGGATGTTCATACATACAAATATCTTGGAATCAATATCATTACAAATCTCAAGTGGACTTATATCATTTAGAAAAAGATAAATGGAGGATGTAAATATGATTATGAACTTTAAATCAATTTTAAGTTAGTAGATATTTGGATAAGGGATAAAAAGGAACTCCTCCTTGAGACTCTCGTCACTCTTAGATTGCTTTCAGTAGATTTGAGGTCAAGAGTGACAATATCTCGAGAAAGCCGTGGAGAAAGATAGTACATAACCAAAAGAAAATTTTAACCTACAATCTCAATATTAAAGGGAATACACTCTATCCTATACTTCTAATCGAAACAATTCTTTTTTCCATTGAAAGCATGACTATGACTAGGTATCCTATGTATAAGAAGAAGTTAAACAACATGAAAGAAAAGAGGTTTCCTAAAAAAAAATTGACTCTAGCCAAAATGATAGCTTTGGCACAAGGGATGATGACATAATGATCGGCACTGTTGGCTACATCATTCGAGGATAAAGGATATGTTTTGGCAAAATAAGGAAAATATTTAAAATATTTGATTGAATATGAGCTTCATAACCAATGTGGACCTCATGGAATGAAAGAGTTTATCACCTTTGTGAAACTAAAAGGGCTGAAGGTGAAAACCATTTTCTCTTAGATTGTCTCTCTTATATTCATTTTAGAGATAGAAAACCAGAGAGAGCACAGTTGCACACAAATCGTTGTATATCTTCATTGACCACAATGTTTACATGTATATGAATATATGAATCTTCTAGATCCTAGAACAAAGGATTTAGTTTTCTAATAATATTTAATATAACTTGTAAAACCTAATTCCAATAATAACTAGAAACTCGCAATCACACATGGAAGTATTACTTCCAAGTCCCTCCATTAATGTTTAGATGTAACAAATATTGAAAACATGCATTACCAAAACAATATTGGTCTATGTCTGGTTGGTATCCATTAACACCTACACCCACTATGGAATCTTGTAGACACCACTTTTTAAACACCTCCAGAATTTTGAACTACCACTTACCTCCATTTAAAATATAACTACCTCTAACCATCATTGACATACTTTTGCGAATGACACTTCTTAACTACCCCAAAAAATAGCCTAGATACTTCTTAACTACCCCAACTTCTCTATGAACATGCTTTCATCCTAACAATATGTATCAAAATACATATTTCCAATTATATAGATAAGAAGTCTATGTACTGAGCTTATCTAATAGTCAGTCATATAACTATCCTTTTTTCCATATACAATCTTACAAAAAGGTAAGGATAACTATAAATGTTGATCTTGAAGCACCAAGAACTAAAAGACTCATCAACATATAAAATATCGAGATAATCAAATTAGAAATGTGTTCTCTCAACACTGAAGAACATGAAGAACCACTAACTTTAATTACACTATTGAATAATCAATTTTTCAAATAATATAAATTTTAAAAATAAAATAATAATAAATTTACACACCACTAAATATCAAAACCACACTACACAATAAAACAAAACAAAAAAGACCACAATATTAGAAAACTCTAATCAACTTGAAAATAATAAAAATGAAACAAAAATATGTTGCATGAAAAATCCCTCTCAAGGTCCAACATACAAGATCAAAGGATAAATATCTTCTTCCGTAGAATATGTAATACTAAGATCTAGGTGAATTTTCTGCATATACATATTCCTCTCTTTAGTTGGAAGCACCTTGCAATATAGAACTCCCATTAGAATTGATGAGTAATTACTCAACTTGAGCATTCTCTAGCAATGGTTGCATATAAAGTAACCTTATGGTAATTAATTTTATCCTCAGACAACTGATCTAAGGTCGTCGTCTCCCTTGGTGAGTCAGTTAATGCATACTTCATGTGACTGTTGGCCATCCCCAAATTTACTAGGGTTTCCACATGTGACTTTATATCCCATCAACATCATGCTCCCGACTACAACTTTTGGCCTAACTAGGAGAAAAAAACAAATAGTTGAAAAAAACTGTCGAACTTTGTTTCTTCTCACCCAGACCTGGTCTGAATTAATCTTTAATTTGATGATCAACAAAGATATTGATGTACCATTAAAGGTCTATCTCCACACTTGTCTTTTTTCTGCAAAATGGTGTTGTACCATGCACAAGCTTGGCCAACATGATGCATGAGTAATTTAAAATTGTGTTCAAGTCTGTAATGTCCTTATATTTGTATGGCATTTCCACCAAGTAATCTCTCGTACAAAACTAGAATCACAATATATGCTACAAAACAAAGATGTAGTGTTACTTTCTCGATGATGATTACACACGACTATTTGCAGAAAATCTGCAAATACAAGTATTTCACTTCTATGGTCTCTATTTCTCATCAATAGGAATTCCACCATTGCTCAAGCTCCGATCAGTGGCTTGCGCGAAGAAAGAGGAATCATTGGAGGGTGGCTATTCATTGCATAAAGATTTAAAAAACAAGCATCCACTTTTCACCTAATTCTGGCTACCTACCCTCTTGGCAAATATCACACAAGCACACATATCTATAAAACCCAACACATTTTACCTCTACTTTTCCAAGTGTAAGATCCAATTGCGCTCAAACAAATAGTGAATAGATTTAGAAACAAAAATAAAGTTTAATCACACAAACACTCCACACAGCACAATCTCTTACCCTAATCTATTTAAAGAGGATTAATCTTCACATGTCTTTCATCTTCTTGAGCCTTTTTGTGAGTTAGTTAGGCCTACAAGTGCTTTGATACCATGATAGAAAATCAGAGAGAAACACTATATATTTTTATTGATCAAAATGTTTATATATATATATATGAATAGATGAATCTTTTGGATCTTAGAAAAATGGATTTAGCTTTCTGAAAATAGCTAATACAACTTGTAAAATCTAATTCTAATAATATCTAGAAACTCACAGTTACAACTTAGCATTGCACATGGAAACATTACTTCCAAGTATTCAATCTGAATTTCAAAGCATTTTTAACACTATCGACCTTCTAGAAATATTAAATTCGGAAACTATGGTGATTTTGAAATATTTATTTTAATATTTTTATAACATAACAATAAAATACTAAAAGAATTTGGGTAACCTATAAAAAAAAATTTAGAAACCATTTGAGTCTTAGTAAACATTAATCATTAAAGCTATCATCATCAATAATTTTCCCATATTTACTATTTTTACAAAATTAAAAATTAAGTCACTTTTTATCTTTTCCATTCATTTATTTTTTAAATAAAAAATTTAAAATAAAGCTTTATTAAAAATAAAAAATGAAAAAAAAACATTTTGAAAAAAATCCTCTCTTATAACCTTACTTCAATTAAGGCTTTAAATTTCCAATTGTCAAATATTGGCCCACCTCATTAAATATTAAACTAAAAGTAAAAATACCAGTCATTTTTATTTGAATTCGTGGGACTAAAGCATTATCTTCAAATCGGTTATTAATATTGAGGTCTTATTAAAGTTATGTATATCTAAAAAATAATTAAATTTGGTGTTATAATATTAATTAATATTATATTAATTAACATAATTTTTTTGAAAAACCTATTCTCAATTTCAAAATTTTACAAATAAATTTCCACATAATAACTAAAGAAAAGACACAATACCACTTTTACCAGAAAAAACATAATACCATTTTTGCCCTTTCTAAACTTCTTAATTACTGTGGTTGAGTTCACTTTATTGTTCATCTATCTTATTAATTATTAATTGAACCTCCCTCAATTTGTTTGCATCAATATCCGTGTGAAGGGGAGATATTGGATGTATCATATTAAAACCCGTGATTGGAGATCCTCTCTCCTATGGCAACCATTCAATTGCAGAAATGAATAGTGAAGATTCCACTGCACAAAATCGAAATGCCCAAGCTTTGCCAGTGGAGATATCATAACCATTAGTGAAAAACTAATGGATGATCAATATTTCATTGACTCTATGAGGTGAAAGGTTAAGCCCCTTAGATTTGGACAGTTTGATTTTGGAGCAGTTCGTCTGACTATCATCAATAATTGATGGCGTATGCAACCTTCCAGCATATTTGACAATGGACACTATAAAGACGGCTGTGGACTTCATGCCTCTACATCAGGCTCGGTAAGTAAAGGAATGATATTCCCCTAACGGAATTAATAGAATCAATAGCTATACCATGGTTACGACGATTCAATTCACCATAAAAAAAAAAATCACATGACTTCTTTCGAACTCTTATCTCTCCATCACCAGCACTCGTCAACCAGTAGGGTAACCAAACATGCTAACGAAGGAAATCGACTAATTGCAGTAGAATCCCCGCAGAAAGAGAGTTTCACACAATGCCAACATGGTAGTTCTCTCTTCATGGTAGTGAAACTTGCAATTGACTCGATATTTACGATAGAGTTATTTCCTATGGGTATGAAGTGCTGCACCTTTCTTTGCTCTTCTCTTCATGGGTAATTAATCTTTCATGATTATCTAATCGAGAATCCTTTTATATCGTCATAAAATTAATATAAATTTGGAAAAATTATCTAAATCATATTAGGAAACGCAATCAAGTGAGTGGGTCTGTTTCATTGATCAAATAATAAATAAGGGTAACTAAATAATTAAAAAAAACAATATAATAATAATATTTTAAATAATAGATAAAATAAATATGAAATATAAAAGAAAAGATAAACTACTCTGAAGATTATAAAAGAAAAAATACTTTTAGAAGGAAACTATAATAGAACATTTAATTCACTCATTGAAACTACCATCAAATTTATACAATGGAAATCGACTGAACCCATGGAAACAATTTCATAAATATAAGTGTATGACTAAAGCAACCATTTTTAAATGTAACGTTGATTTGCATCATAGTGATATGGCATACACTTGTTCAATATTTCATTGCACATTAACCAACCTACAATGGGAATGGGATGAACTCCTGATATCAATTTCATAAATGCATGCGGATGAATAAAGCATCCATTTTTAAAGGTAAAGTTGATTTGCGCCACAATGATATGGCATACACTTGTTCAAGATTTCATTCCACATTAACCAACCTACATGGGCAAGTTGAAAAGGAGTACTCAAAGCTTGTTACACTTTAACAATTGCAATTTAGTTCATGAAGCAGATTTTTGTACCTCTTATGCCATTCCTTTTTATGCTGATATTATGAAGTGAGACTTAGATTCAAAAAATACTTACAGTTTCCGGCTCAAACAAATAGCCAATGAGATTGAACAAATCCCTGAAACATTTACACCATCTCTTATATCGTGAAAAAAAAATAAGAATAAATGTAGATAATATCCTTAAATGAAGTCATGGATTATAGAAAACCACTTAGAAACAACTTACAGTACTTATATTCTCAAAAAAACAGTGCAACAAACTAGTGTGACTACATGCCTAAAAGAAGACTAGAGAACATCCATTGAAAACAATACAAGGAAAACCTGATCATTTAAAAACATGTGTTGAAAATATCAAAAAGTTTGCTTACCCCACAACCCATGTCATAAGAAGTGCAAGGAAGGCTCCCTATGTAGATCTAGACATGAGGTTGGTAAAAATCGGTGGAATCTCAACATCACAACTGATAACACCGATCAACCCAAAAGTTAGAGAAATATAATCTCTCACTCTGCTTATGAATTCACTGATATACTTCTCCAACCACTACATGTAACTTTCTCTATAACCATAATTCGCCATGAATGGAGCTTATGACGCTTAAGCATCTACAAATCCTCCAAATATTGTCTATCTCTCTATAAAAATTAAACAACTCAGAACCACTCTAATATACATCACGAATGGATGGGTCAACCTATCATATTCCTGATCTTCCAATAAAATATATGCTACATAAAATTCCTTGTTGACCCTTTGCATTATCCCATGTTGCAAGCAATTACCATGCGACCTCCCCACATGAGAACTCCAATAGTTCAAATCCGTATAATAGATTACAGACGCGAAGTGCGTAGGTCTATGCCTAGCATTGGGTTATCAATGGCAATGTATAAACTATAGTCTAATCCTTTATGCATAAAATGGTGAGTAGCATCTATTTCCCTTTAATTCTTTTTAATTCCTAAGGATATATATCGAAATCCCTGCGAAAGTTGTAACAATTGCACGTATGTAATGGTGTCTAGTCTATTATCAATGCAAGTAATACCTCCATTCCAATTTACACCTATTTATTTCATCCATTATAGTTGAAACACTGGCTATGTACTTTAAAGTTTGTACTAAGTTTCAACAAGTGACACTGTGGCAAGGTCCAATGGTCCAAGTTCCACCCTGCAGGATATCCATAATATGGTAATTTATCCGGCATGGTGTAGATTGACATTTTGTTATATTATTTAGATTTTTTGAAAAGTCAATAGAAATAAAAAAAAAATTACATTTTTTAAGGGGAAATTTTATCTTAGCAATTTTGGGACATGCTAGAACCCTCTTGATGGGTTGTGATAGGTTCAATTTAGAACCATGGTTGACCTCATCCTTCACGATTGCGAGCGGTGCTTCGAAATAAAGAAATAAAGGCATATATATCCATGAATCCATTGAATTACTCTACGATATCCTTTTTTTTGGTGAAATGTGGGAAATGTTTTTGAATAGGCTTACCTCTCTCCTACCTGATGGCTCTTTAAAAGGGGCCTTTTCAAAAATAAGTGGGGGAGAGTTGCTTCAAGAAAAATAAGACTTTCTTTATTTGTCATTTCAGTTTAAAGTGAGTCCTCTCTGTTGAACTGTTAGGTGAAAAACAAGTATTTGAAGGCACATGTGTTCATAAAAACTAAGTATTTATGGGAATATTATATGGAGTGTTATAAGCTCCTACAATTGGTCTTTAAAAAACTATTTAATTTACAACATTTTTGTCTAGTAAGGGTAGACCAAGTGGTTGAGGTGAGTTGTTCACCCCCTTACCACTCGTGTTCCATTCCCCGAAACGGCATGCTTAGCCTATATTAATTAGGCACAAAGGTAGGTGGACCCAAGGAATTTTCAATTTGTCTATGGTCAATATAGGACGTCCGAGCTCTTGTTTAGTCATTGGGTCCTTATTGTTAAATTTAAAAAATAAAAAAAATTACAACATTTTTGAAACCCGTATCGACAAATAAGGAATTTCTCTATCAACATGATTGTTGGCACATCCATTACAAAAAAATCTTCAACATTAACCAGGTCCTATTTTCTTGGTGTTTTATTGTTAATTTATAGATCTAATTCATTTGTTCATGCACTTCTTGATATGCTTGGAAAACTATTTAATATATGTCACTTGGGTATGTTTTATTTGAGTAAACTTATCTATCATTCCCCTTTATGATACTCCATTCACAATTTATAAAGGATTATTTCTTGTATTCTTCAGTACAAAATTATTATATGTAAATTCAACTTATGTGAACATTAAGGTTCGTCATACTCATTTGTTTTCAAGAAGACCTCTCGATAGATTTCTAAGACTCTTGTTCACTATTGTAGTGTATCTTAATAATGTTTAAAACAATATCCTAGGAAGAAAAAAAATACTACAGAAGACCCAAAACCTTTTATAAGAGAGAATGTATAATAATATACTAGATCTTACGTGAATAAAATACAACATGATGTTTCCTATATATAACAATGTGAGATGAAAAAAATTTATTAAAGGGTAGTGATCATACCTATGAAAATAGGGATGACTACATGAGCCTACAACTAATGTTAGTTGGATGCACTTGAAAATACTAATGCATTAGCGAATAACACTAATACCATTCCCCCCTCCCCACCACCCGCCCTTACTACCACTGTAATTGAAGCATGAGAAAACAAAGAAGATATATGGTGGGTCCCAAAAATTAGACCTACTATGTTACCCAATACAAATTGTCATAAATGGAAAAAAGGAGAAAAAACCACCGTAAAAAAAAATCATTCCCAAAGGAGAAAACACCTAAAATGAAAGTAGGAGGACTTCAGACTGACCCCTAAAGGACAAGATCCTTCCCTCGAAGAATTGATCCTAACTGAAGAGAAAGAGGTGATATGAAAGGCTTAGTCAGGATGTATACAATTTTATTTTCAATTGGAAAATACTCCAAGCTAAGAACACCATCCTCGATGAGTTGGTAAATGAAGTGCATGTGGATCTCAATGTGTTTTTTCCTATGATGCTCCCCTAGGTTGCAAGAAATATGTAAGGAACTCTAGTTATCATACCAATGAGTGGTATGATGACCACATTAAATGAAAGGTTTTTTCTTAGCTAGCAAGGCCAAAGAACTTCCTAACCTGCAATAAATGTAATGTGATAGTTAGCTTCTATATAGGATAATGCAATTGTTGATATACTTTTACAAGACCAAGTAGGAGAAGTTAAGCCAAAGTGAAAAACAAAGCTAGATGTGGACTTATAATCATCAGCTTGACCAACTTGATAAAATCAGTGAAGCTCACAAGCTAAGAATCCAAAGGGATGTAGTAAATGCCAAAATTCATAGTATCATGAACATGCGTTAGAATGCACTTTACATCCTTGTAGTGACTCACATGAGGATCTTGAGAGAATAGAGAGACAATCATTATTGAAAAAGAAACGCAAAGACATGTATGAGTCAAATAGAATAAACCTCCAACTAGTCATCAATAAAACAAAGTAATAAAATCGTGTCGAGACACTAAGAGGAAGGGTAAGACTTTACTAAAATAGAGTAGGTTCAGACTTATAATTAACCATGAAAAACAGATAATGTAACTCAAATGCATACTTAAGATGAAAAATTAAGATCCATTTTAAGAATAAATAACTTGCATACCAAGAAACTAATTGGAATTCCTAGACCTGTCATATCAAACATTCCCAATAATGCTTCCTAAACACTCTAAACGTGTAACACCTTCCTCCCACATTTACCCAAGATAACTAGACAACCGAGGTAAACATGTGATCAAGAGTTACTATGATATTATTCAACTCCCTATGTACAGTTAAGGAAGTGGAACCTACAAGACAAGACCAATATGACCTTCCTCAGGAGTTGTTAAAGCTTCAAGAGACAACCAACCCTTCCAGATGGCCAACCCCTGAGACAACTTGACGTTCTTTTGAACTAGACCCCTAGTGGATCCCATGGAATGCCTTCCATGCGCCTGAGATTCTCTAGTCACTTCCACAACAAGGCATCCCTGCAACTATGGCATTTTTCAGGCAGTTCTATCCCAGCGACCCCAAATTTTGAGCCACTTTTTCAGGGCTAGGACTAAGGACTTTTTCGATAAATTCATGAAACTTTTGGAGTTGGTAAATAACATTGAAACTGGGCTACTTATTCAATAACTCGAACAAGGACTTGACCTGAACCCTACCAGCCATGAAAGAATTGTTTTCAAACATATCATGAACATGAAATCTATAGGTCATAACAACATATCTGAGGATAGGGGTGTCATAGTTATATAAGAATAGTTAAGGAGGATTGACGTCTCCTCCCAATAGTTTCATTATTATTTATTAGGTCATTCGTTCATTAATATTTCATCTTCTAACCAAAACATGATGAGATCCATACATAAACTTCACATAGAACATGCTTATAACCAACAAATAACCATAGATATATCAGTGATGAACCAGGCACTAAGGTCACATAATGACAAGCAGATTTACTCGTGAGATACTGAAGGAAAATGAGGTTCGATTAACATATTCAAATTCAACTACATCATATACTTTCGCGTACGACTCGACCATAGATTGGGTTGAACCAAATATCTCTTTCAGCTAATTAGCCCCTTGCCATATTCTAAGCATGAATCTGGGATCTCATGGAATAACTAAAACAAAACCAAACCAGTACTCCTAGAGGCCAAACCACCTCAACCCTCAACCTGTGATTCCACCTCACAGTTAGACATCAGTAACCATTACCAAATTGGTCTCTACAAAAGATTTTGAGGGCTCTAGAGCATTTGTTCCATACCAAGGCTTCAAAGATTAGTAAATCAGAACATTATTGTTGTGAGGCTCTAGAGAATTTGTCCAACTAGGGCTTCCAAGACTAGTAACTCAACCCATCAAGGGCTCCAGCCTGTTTTTCCAACTAAGGTTTCTAGGACTAGTAACTCAACCCAAGTTGTTACAGGGCATCCAGAGCATTTGTCCAACCAAGGCTCCCGAAACTAATAACTCAACCCATAACCATAAGGAACATGAGAACCAACCATAAAAAAAAAGGTAAAACCCGTAACATCATGGCTATCTAGGAAATGGCAAGGCTAGGAAAAACCATTGTCAATCCAAGCAATCCTCCATGTCAATGACAGATCATAACCAAGAAACCACATTTATGTGTCATGCATGCCAAAACTAGTAAGGAAATCATAGATACAATTCTGTACCTGCAAGGTAATATAGTTGCAGTTGTTTATCCCACTGTCCTCTTTCACTTTCTTGATTTTCCTTTGCCTCCTTTCTCCAAATCCCAAGTATTCCACACTTCTCCAAGACTGCTCTATGAAAAATCTAAGTGTCCAAGAGTATGGGAGAGAGAGAATATGATGAGAGTGCCAAAGTCTAAAATAACAAAGTTGTCTACTAATACTCAGAAGCCTTTTTATTATTGGGGCCTATATTTTCTTTATTTTCTATTATTTCCCTTCAATTTCCTCATCACCTGAAATCTATGACCTTTCACTTTCATTTTCTCCTATTTTCCATTATTTTCATAAATAAAATGCCAATTAATGTCTCATGCTTTTATAGAGCCTTTTCCATTGCCTCTACCAATTTCCATAGCCATTTATTAATCACAAGTGATCTCCATCACTATGATTTTTCCCAACATTCATCTTGGAATATGTGTCCCATGACCTTGGTTATATTTTTCCTTTATTAACTTTACTACTTGATTTTTGACCAGGGCTCTTACAGAATCCTCCCCCTTGGGGGAACGCTGTCCTTGATGGTCAATGTTACCTACAACAAACAAGACCGCTAAAAAGAAAAACATATTATCCATGGAGCTTTAATTGAGATCGTTGTAATATCTACAATGAACAACCTGCTAGAATGAAAACCAACATGACACACATAGAAACATAACAACATGAAAACCATACCACTTACTGGAGATTCATAACACAACTCATGGTGATATTTACATCCATATCCATATATACGTATACCAAAACACCATACCGAAGCATATACCAAAATACATCTGCTCAACTAATGAATAAAGAAGGATACATAGCTCACATCTGATCGGTCATCTCCCATGTAGCTTCATTGGGCCGAAAGTGCTTTCATTGCACTTTAACCTACTCGATTTCTCAGTTTTAGCACATGAAAATTTTTCTCTGCAAACTGCACTTAGGTTCTGTCTAGAATTCTCCTTCTGGCTCTCGACCTACAATATAGGCTAATCAATCACATGATCAACATCTCTAATGTACTTCTTAAGCAATGAAATGTGGAAAACATCATGGACTTTCACTATTGAAGGTAGTGTAATTAGATAGGCTATTTTTGCAACCCTCTCAAGAATCTTGAAAGTTCCACAATACCGAGCTACTAGATTGGCACATGATCCAATCCTCAAGGAGCTCTTCTTCGGTTTGATGCATAAGTGCACTTGTTACCCATCTTGAAACTCCTTGAACATATTATTTTGATATGCATAAGCCTTTTTTCTATCATGTGTTTCATTTAGATTCTTTTTTATTAACTTCATTTCCTATTCCATTTATGCCAACATATCTGATCCTATCAAACCTTGTTCGCTTGATAGAGTGCCTCAAATGGGTTCATCCTCATAGTGTCCTGACACCCATTGTTATAAGAAAACTCAACAAGTGGAAGATAATCTTCCCAATTTCATTGTTGATGCATGACACACATTCTCAACATGTCCCCCAAAATCCTATTGATCCTCTCTGTTTGCCCATCCTTCTATAGATGATAAATTGTACTGAAGGCCAACTTTGCACCCAAACTTGCAAACAAATATTTCTAGAACCTAGAAGTGAAATCGGAATCTCTGTCTCATATGATAATCTTTGGTACACCATTTAACCTCACTATATCTCTCATGAAGAACTATGCTACATCATTAGCTCAATAAGTAGACATCACTGGAATTAAGTGAGCTACCTTTGTCAACCTGTCAATCACAACCATGATAGATTCATGTTGTCCAGATTTCCTCGAAAAACTTCTAATGAAATCCATGGAAATTACCTCCCATTTCCCCTTTGGAATTGGAATCAGTTATAGTAATCCACTTGGATACTTACACTCCGCTTTTACCTGTTGACAATCCAAGCACCTAGCCAAAAACTTTTCCATTTCCTTCTTCAAATTCGGCCAATAATAGAACTTATTCACCACTAGCAATGTCTTATGATGCCCTGGTTGACCTGAATATAGTTTAACATGAAATTCCCTCAAGCTAAGCTTCTTGAACTCATTTTTGTCGAGCATATAGATCCTGTCCCTAAATATGACCAAACCATCTAGTATGAGATGATAGTCCACATCTTGATCACATGTACCCTGTTGTAACCAATCCATAAGCTCCTTATACCTATCATTTGTTGTCCTTCCTATAAGATCTTATCATGTAAATCTGTCCCATAGAAGCTCATAGTTTCTATGTGATTTATCTGTAATCTTCTAGTATGAGCATATGCCACCTTGTTCCCTTTCCCTTTGATGTACCTAATCTCAAATCAAACTCACTAGTCGTAGCCTACCATTTAGCTTGTGTGGAATTTACGTTCGGTTGGTCAAACAAGTATCTCAATCCACTATGGTTGCTCATTAGTACAAACTTCCTACCAAGAAGGTAGTGCCTCCACATATTCAAAGCATAGATGATCGTTGCCAACTCAAGATAATTTGTAACATAATTATGCTCGTGCTCATTCAATTTCATTGATTCATAACATGACACTTATCCCTCTTGCATCAAGACACCACCAAGTCCTTGCTTGCAAGCATATGTACATACCAAAAACTCTGTCCAGATATGCAATCTTTAAAATTGTACCATTTGTAAACAACTAATTCAAATCCTCCAAATTGGCTACACATTCCTCTGCCCATTCAAATTTCTTACATTTCCTCTATAGTGATGTAATGGGATGGGCAATCTGAGAGAAATTCCTAATGAACCTCCTATAATAACCTGCTAATCCCATGAATGATCTTGCATCATCTACATTTCTAGGAGCTTCCCATTCCATGATAGTTATTATATTTTCCGAATCAGTTGGGACAAGGTCCCCTAGGTTAAATTTTGTTAAGTTCTATTATATATTATAAATTCTCTGCATTTTGAGGAGCGGAGCATGAGTAGCACAGGTCAATAGGATTCAAAGGGCTTTAGGAAGGTCAAATATCCTTAGTTGTTAGAGTCAAGTTTTTTTGAGACCCGCCCATGGTTCGTGGACCATGGTATTGTAATGAGGAAGAATATAAAAGGAACTCATAGGAGAGTCATAAGAGAATCTAAGTAAGAATAGTGCAAGATTTGGGTCTGAATTTATCTATTCTGTACTTGGGCGAAGGGGAAGGCTCCTACAACTATGTACGTGGAGACCTTGGTAAGTCCACAGCTAAGTGCGTGGGCCCTGGCAGCTACGTGCGCAGGGTTGGAAGAAGTTGTAATTGAAGATTTGAAGTATAATAAAAGACTTATTTTGAAGAACTATTTGTGCATCTGCATATTACTGTTTTATCTCTGAATTTAATGTATTTATGTTGAATGCATTTAATCTGGAAAAGTACTTACTAGATTCGTGAAGACATATATCTATTTATTTATATGATGTTATGCATGTTTAGCGCACTCGGCGAAGGACATAAATCTACTAACTGTTAATTACTATAAATTCCGGGTTTTAAGGGTTAGGGTTCATGAAGGTCAAGATAAAGCCCTAAGTTTGATAGAAACACATCACATAGTCCTCTGGATGGAGAAACTTGGTTCTATCGTCCCCGAATACTGCCTCAAGTGAGACGACAACCTACGCTACATGGGTTGTTGTCAAAAGGGCCGATAGTGTAGTGTTTTGTTGGTTAGCGCAACTAACTTCGAACCTGGGCCCAAGCCCCCTCAAGCCAACAAATGGTTCTATCACCAGGAATAGGATCCATATGAGGGACGTGTGGTGTGGCATAAGTGCATATTGACTAAGAAAGAGATTGAGAAGTGGATAGATTGAAAGCTACATGAGTTTGTACTTCAAGAAAACAGAATTTCGTGCCTGTCGAAAGAAGAGTGGTTACAAAGATACCTATATGAAAAGGAACATGAAGTTTTTTTCTACTCTTTTCCATGTGAATTATATGAATGTTTGGCTAAATCGGTGGATGGTCAACCTATCTGGAAGTTGGATTACCCTATTGTGTGGACTCCAGAGTTAGTGAAGCACCTGGAAGGATTAGAAAACAAGGTTGCAAAGGCTATCGATTATTGGATCGATATTATTTTGGGAGGATTTATTAGTAAGTTTTTGATTGATACGTCCTCTAGTTATAGTGAATTTGAACACTAGTTTTTCAAAGGACTAAGAGGTAAGTATCTAAAGTATCTGAAAACTTGGATTAAAATTCTATTGTGCGAGAAGTGGGTTATGCCACTAAATTTATTTTTAGAAGAGACTCAACGAGAGCTATGAGAAGTGGGAAAAAGTTTAGAAAATATCTAGATACAATTGTTGATTACAGTCCTTTGTTGGGGGCATTCGATAACGAAGAAGAAAGTAGTAGTCCAAAGATGCCCAAAGGTTCACCACAGCCAGTATATCAGGGCACTGCAGGAATACCACATCCATCCACTCCACCTCCACCTCACACACCTATGCCTCCACCTCTCCCTCCACCTCCGCCTCCACCTTCGTTATTCAATATGGCGAAAACTATGAAGATGCCTATATTCAAGGTTTAGGGGACAAAAGACCCTAATCAATTCTGGTTTGTAGCAGATGTTGTGTGGAAGTTATAGAAAATAACAAATGATGATCTAAAGAAAGCATAGTTGATCACAACATTGCAAGATATGGCATTGAGTTGGTATATTAAGTACAGTACGACTCATCCAGCTGCATCATTGAAAGACAGAAAAGATTCTCTGAATAATGAATTCAGAAAGCCCAAGTCTCAAGCCCAGTCTGTGACTGAGGTCAAATAAATTAAGTATAAGGTGAATGAAATTTCATGGGATTTTGATCAAAGGCTAAAAAATGTCTGCTGCAACAAGATAATATATAGATCTCGGGCGAGCAACATAAGGACTTGTATATTTCTTCATTGTTACCTTATTTGAGATTACCATTCTCACAACAGAAGCTTGGATTATAGGCTAAAGCATTGGAAATTGCTATGAGGTTGGAGGCCTCACCTATTGAGGATATGAATCTGAGAGTACGGTAGATACAGTTAAAGTTGGCTAGCCGCATATGGAGTTGCAAGATCTCAAAAAGGGGGAAGAGGTCCACAATGAGACCCGTTGTGAATTATGGTGCTTAAAATGAAAGGGAAATGGTCATGACAAGGATCGTTGCCTGGTATATTAGAACTATCTAATTGGGGGAAGATTTATCCCCTTGAATCTAGAAAATATTTCTAGATCAAGTAACAATGTAGTGCCATGGTGCGTTATCTACCAAATAATAGGAAAACAATCAACAAATAATTGCCATTTGTTGCAGAACTTTGTGCAACCTCGCCAACAACTATTCTGCAATTTCTGTAAGTTTGTAGGCCATGATGAGCACAATTGCCGAAGCTATGAGTTAATGATGGACAAAACTCTGACATATAGAGTACAGACTAAGACATGTCCTCAATGGGATCTAGGTGCATGTGCAACGTGCAAAGGATTCCAAGGAAGAGGAAGAGGACGAGGGGGAGGAGTTGGAAGAGGTCGTTGATACATTATTTGTTACAATTGTGGGGAACCATGCCACTTTTCATGAGATTGTCAGAACCTGACACACCCCTGTTTTCAATATTACTAACAGTTTGACCACATTATGGAGGATTGTCTTGTACTCATTGAAAAAATGCAAGAGAAGAAGAACTAGTAGCCCACTCATAACATTCAGATGATGAAGTCAGAATCACACGAGGATGACCCCAGCATTAATATAGCTATATGAATTGGTATAACTGTTGGGGAAGATAAATCCGCAGGGAAACAACCAGAAGACAATCCGTGGGTGCACAGGGATGCTGACAAAGGTACTAAATTTGATTTTCATAAGGAAAATGAAACATTTATGGAGGCGAAGAAGAGATTTTTAGATTTAGGATCTTCCACATCAAAGAATCAGAGTGCGCGAATAGAAAATCCTGAAGAGGTCATCCCTAAGTAGGAAACATATCCTTCAGTATTGACATCCTTCTTACAGACCTACATGAACCTCTTAAGGGAAAAGAAAGCGGTGGAGGGACTGCAAGATTTAATAGAAAAATTCATTGGCAAGGATAAGTTACTGCCTGAACGACACGCAATGCATACAGTAGAGAAAAGTAAGAACAAGACTGGTCGGGAGATGAGATTGATTACACAAATCAGAGAATTTGAAATGAGCCAGATGATCCTAGATTTAGGATCTGATACAAATGTTTTGCCTCAACAGACCTGGGAAAGAATGGTAAAGTTAGTGCTATAGTGGTCCCCAATTCCAAATGGCGAACTGACATAATATTATTCCTATGGGACACTTACATGGAGTAATTGTCGACATTGAAGGGGTGCATGCTATAACTGATTTGAGGTAATCGAAATAGTGGATGATAGTAATCCCTACCCAACGCTTCATGGAATTGATTAGGAATTTTATATGAATGGGGTCATCAACTTGAAGAAGCATGACATGATGTTTGACAAGAAGGAACTGACAGTCATTGTTCCATTGGATCCAGCCGAGGGTGTATGGTACACTGAACTAGTCTGAGATTACTATGAGGAGGATAATATTGAGCAAATCTACAAGCTTACTATGTGGAATGAGGATTGGATCAATCCTATGGTAGATGGAAGAATTACTTGGGAAAAAGACAACTCTTGCAACTCTGATTTAGATGAGGAGCTCAAGCATTGGCAAAATATATTGCATGAAGTATCAAAGTTGTGATGCAACAGAATTACTAAATCATTCTAGTGTATATCCACTGAGGTATGCAATTTACCATATTATGATGGCTTAGAATATGTAAATTTATTTGTTGATAAATTTGAAAGGGATGTATCGAAGGAGAATTAGTTGTAGGCATTGGATATTGAACTAAGAGCTACGCTTACCAGATGGTGGGGTACACATAAGAACAACTTTGCAGACTAGAAGGAGTACCGAAGGATGATGAAGTTGTGATTTGGCTAAGCAAATACCCGCCTTACTGAAAAATTTACATGGTAGGATGATCCATGCAAGCATTTGGCTCATTGGATGAAAGCATGGGGAGAGGAACCATAACTTGAATTGGTACATATATTCTTCCATACCATGGATACTATTCTGACGAATTGGTATTTAGAAACAGAGATGTGACATGGAACTGCAGAGTGGGATGTTCTGAGGGAAGGATTTCTTCTAACATAAATTTTTGAGGATGGATTTGAATGTATTGATGAAGCATTACAGGAAATGAAGGTTGTGATATTTAGAACTCCTGTAGAGCCTATCACGTGGGTACAACCTGACTGGAGCACGCAATTCCGTCATGATTTGGAATGTTACAATGTTACCACAAAAGAAGGCGATGAAGATCCCAAGAATATAAATATCCCTGAGTCAGAGGGACAATGTGAAGTCATTGGGCCTAAGTTAGATGTTCCTGAGATCTCAAAACCATTGGAGACCAAGAAAGCGAACATTGGGTCGAAAGCGCAGCTGAAGTTTGTGAATATAGGTGATTATTGGGATGAGGACATCATTGAAAAGGTCATGGAGTTATTACGGGAATATCAAGACTTATCTCCAACAAAGTTCTCCAATCTAAAGGGGGAAGTAGGTGATCTGGGTGTTATGAATATCAATCTGAACCTAGATGTGAAGCTAGTAAAACAACGCCCATATGGGTTAAATCCTAAATACAAGGAAAAGGTGTGCGAAGAGCAAGATAAGATACTTGCAGCAAGAATTATTGAACCTGTAGAAGAATTAGACTCAGTTAGCCTTATGGTGGTTCAGGAGAAGAAGACAAAGGGTGAAATCATGATCTCCGTAGATCTAATGAAGTTGAACGATTCTTTCAAACATGATCCATTCCCTACGCCTTTCACATATGAAGTCTTGGAGAATGTTGGTGGTCAAGAAGCCTACTCTTTTACAAATGGATTCTTAGGATATCACCAAATCAAGATCACACGAGAGGATCGAAGTAAGACTACCTTCACCATAGAATGGGGCTCCTTCCAGTATACAGTTATTCCCTTTGGACTTAGGAATTCCCTTGCGATCTTTTCTAGGGTGGTAGTCACAACCTTTAAAGAATTTATTCATAAGTTTTTGTAGGTCTACTTTGATGATTTTACGATGTTTGGGTTAGTTAAAAAACATGTTGCAAGTCTTCGCTTAATGTTGGATACTTGTAGGAAGTATTAGATCTCCCTAAATCTCAAGAGATGTATATTTTGCGTACCATATGGGATACTTTTGGGCCACGTTGTTTGTAAGAAAGTGTTGATCGTGGACCCTACTAAAATTGCAGTGATTATCACTTTGGAGCCTCCAAGGAATGTAAAATAGTTGCACACTACATTGGGCCATATAAAATACTATTGAAAGTTCATTAAGGCATATTCACAGATCACTGTGCCAATGGAAGAATTATTGAAGAAAGATGTGACATTTTGTTGGGATGATGATTGCCATAAAATCTTAGATGTTTTGAAGGAAAACACGGTTAAAACACCTATTCTAGTATTCCCCAATTGGAAGAAAGAATTCCATGTACATTTGGATGCATCCGACATAGCGTTAGGAGCGGTGTTAACCCAACGAGGTGCAGGCGATATCGACCATCCGATTGCATTTGCAAGAAGAAAAATTTCTAAGGAAGAGAAGAATTATTCAATCACGGAGCGTGAAGGGTTGACGATGGTATATGCACTCCAGAAGTTTAGGCATTATCTGTTGGGTACACACTTCAAAATGTATACATACCATTCATCTTTAAAGTAGCTGGTCAACAAGCCTGTGTTGGGGGGGTGGATTTGCAGGTGCTTAATTTTATTTCAGGAGTATGACTTCAAAGTAATTGTGAAGCCAAGAACGTTAAATGCTGGACTCGATCACATTTCACAGATTGAGAATGGCGAAGAACCTACAAGTCTTGTTGAAGGATTGCCTAATGCGCAGCTCTTTTCTAGGCGCGTTGAAGATGAATATTTTGTGGATATCATCTAATTCCTATATACAGGCATAGCCTTTGTAGGATATACAACACAATAGAAGAAGGAATTCATGGTCAGGGCTGTGGATTTCTCCGTAATTGAAGGGCACTTGTATAAAATGGGCTCAGATGAAGTTTTATGTAGGTATGTACCAGTTTATGAATGACAAAGTATTCTTGCGAAAGCAGATGGAGGAGTTGCTAGAGGGCATTATGTTGGAAGAGACACTGCGTAGAAGGTTCGTTGTGCTAATTTGTGGTGGCCAAATGTGCACAAAGATTCTAAGGAATATTGTAGGGCATGCAATATCTGTCAAGGGACCAGGAATCCTTTGGGAAGGGATGATATTCCTCGAAACCCGCCAATCTCATTATAGGCATTCAATAAATCGGAAATAGATTTTGCAGGACCTATTGAGCCACCAGGAAAGAAGACAGGAGCATGCTACATCATCACGGCAACAAAATACTTGACCAGGTGGGTTAAGGCATAGTTCATGAAAGATTTCAATGTAGCTATAGCTGCGAAGGTTATATTTGAGTAAGTTATGTCTAGGTTTGGTTGTACTAATATTTTGATGAGTGACAAAGGTTCGCATTTCCTGAATGAAACAATTGTTTCTTTTCTTGAAGAATTCTAGACGTATCATCATAAAAGCACATTGTACCATCCTCAAGCAAATGGAATAGTTGAAGCTTTCAATAAGATCTTGGAGAATGCTTTGATGAAGATCTATAATGGAAATAGGAACGATTGGGATGTTCACATACCAATTTTTCTTTGGGC
Source organism: Pinus taeda (assembly GCA_000404065.3). Classification (NCBI taxonomy): domain Eukaryota; kingdom Viridiplantae; phylum Streptophyta; class Pinopsida; order Pinales; family Pinaceae; genus Pinus; species Pinus taeda. The sequence goes on along the minus strand of APFE030929716.1, from coordinate 23,798 downwards.
ATATAGAACTACCTATAAGAAGTTGACTAGAAAGGCACCATTTAGGTTGGTTTATGGTCAAGAAGCGGTGATGCCAATGGAGTACATATTGCCCAATTTGAGGATTATTGCAGTCACAAAGATGGAAGATCGATATATATTGGAAGAACACCTTGTGAAGATACTTGAGTTAGAAGAAGATTGCTTATTGGCAGGCTTTCATCAGCAGGTTCAGAAGGCTAGAGAAAACGCGTGGCATGATCACCACATTTTTAAAATGGATATTTAGTGTTGATGTATGACAACAAGTTTACTAAGTACACAGGAAAGTTTCAGATGCATTGGCTGGGACCATACATCATCAAGGAGATTACAAATGGAGGTGTAGTTCAGCTCGCGAAGCTGAATGGGGAGATATTCCTAGGACAAATCAATGGGAGCTAGTTGAAGTTGTCTAGGGGAGATCCCACGCATGCACAATGACTATATGGATGCAGAAAAGTCCTAGTAGTTCAGGCAGTTGCAAGGAAGTGTGGGACAATAAAATTTGTTGCCAGGAGAAAAGCTTTGCAAAGAGATTGGGTTGTGTGATGGTTAGGATAAAGGCGCAGATGGGAGATGCGATGAAGGAGATGCACTAACAAGGTGGGTCTCGCGTAGCTTGGCCAGAAAATGACCATTGAAAGCAATGTAGATGATTGGATGGATATTTTTCCATTAAAGGGAGTATGGGGGAAGAATTTAAGGATCATATCTTTGGAAATATGCCACCAAAAGAGCATTAATGAGGGAGATTTGAAGGGAATTGATCGATTTGAATTCAAAAATGGCTATAGATACTGCATTCCACTCAACATTCAAACAATTTTCTTCCAGAGAGATTTCCTTGAGATTTTGTGCCTAATTTTGAGCCAAGACAATATCTGGATGTCTAGATGAGATTGGAAATAGGTAGAGAAGGATTTTTCATAGAAGGGGCTTGGGTTTGAGGCTGATTTGTTCGATTGGTAGAAAAAAATTACTAGGCCCATATACTACTAGTGATTCCCCCATTACTATTGTCATTGTATCCCTTATTGTTATTATTGTTGCCCTATTGTCCCCATATTTTTATTAGTATGCCCCATAGAAACCCACTATTGTTATTTTTGTACCCTTATGTTATTACTGTTATGTTGATTTGATTATACTGTGACCCCTTAGACTCCTATACATAGAAGGCAGGTTTAGTCATTTGTATCATCCAATAATTGTTCATTTGTGTAATGTAAAGGAGGTTTCCCCCTCAAAGAGGCTGAATTATAAGGCATTGATCTATCTTTTCTATCTTTTTGTGCACTAGTTTTCTAACATTTGGTATCACAGCTTTGGATTCTAGGGTTTCGCTGCTCCAAACAGGTCATCGCGGCATTTTCGCTATAACTTTGTTTATGTGATGTTTCAGAAGATACAAAAAAACAACCATTTGAGCTGAAGTCATTTTGAACTTCGAGTCCAAATTTCAAAGCCTGTCTCGCTATATTTCCGAGATATGATCTGAGTAAGTTAGGGTTTTTGCAGACTCCTGAATTACATTCCAAACATGTGACCTGGGGAAAATTGTCATAACTTTTGTTTTGAGCATCAGATTGAAATTTCATAAGAGGTTTCAGAAAGAGAATGGCTTCTAGTTTTCTGTGTATCAGTTTCAGGTGCTAAGTGTTAGCTTCCTGCTGCAGCAGGTATTCATTTTTCATTATTGGCATTTCATAGGCCAAATATGTCGTACTTTGCTTGCTGCAATGCTCCATATTTGCTCAAACAGTCTCCAAATGAAGAAGGCTACTTCAAGTTCATCTAATTACCTTCAAAGTTTTGTAAAGTTATCCCGGTATCGCTATTTTTTTTAGTTAAAGGGAGGTCCAAACAGTTTAATCTTGGTCTCCCTAGATTTAAATTTCCTGTTTTAGAATATAGAGATTGTAAATATGTCCAAACAGTTTAATCTTGGCAGATTCTTAGATAGGTAGAGAAGCAGAGGAGCCCAACAGCTTAATCTGAGCTCCGGAAGAAATAAGGGTAGTATGTAGATAGGAAATCATCAAAAGAAAAATGAATGACGGGTTTGCAAGTCTAAGTGCACCCCCAAACAAAAGAAGAAAAAATGCTAGGCAAGTAGGCTGGGTAGGTAGTTCTAAGGTTGTTGAATTGCTGACCAGTTCCAAGTTTTCAGGTATCATATCATGAAGAACATAATCAAGAATGATTTGTAAGCAAAAAAGCTCAAAAGAGGTATAACTGACTCCCCTCCTCTATTTTCCCCAATCATTAACTAACTTCCCCAAAAGAGGTCAAGATCTGCTTGACACCTCTTAAGTTCATCATCTCTATAACACTAGCTTGAGTAAATATCTGCTTTACTCAAAGTTGTTCCATATTTTTTGCCAAAATATGGTCCTATCCCCTTGTAACAGCCTAAGCTCTCCCGAACTTAGTGCTTTCTTACTATCTCCATATTAACCACTAACATTATTATTTAGCTCCCTATTCTTCCCATCCCCTTATTAATATTAAGTAAAATTCCCCTATGTAATATCCCTCCCCCTGGTTGAAGAATAACCATAAGAACTCTCGGGAATTACTCAGTTTATCTGAAACTCAGCTAGAACACCTGACCTCCAAAACCACCTTCCAGATACGATGAACTCCTTCCAAAGTATAAAATCCCTCCGAGGTAATCGGACCCCTTCCGAAACCTCAAGTACCCTTCACACCCACTTACTTACTCTTTCCTCCTCAAAGCCGTTTTCGCATTGCACCTTTGCACTCTCATCTTCATGTAAATCATCACCCATCCATTCCTCGCCGATGCGATATTGCGATATCAGCTATCGGCGATCACAAACGCCGAGTGTCCAATCCATTCACCCCTCTGTCTCCGCCGATGCGATATTGTGATATCGCCGATCGGCAGTCGCAAGCGCCAAGTCCAACCCAATTATCTACCCCATTCCCCGCTGGCGCGATATCGCATCGGAGTATCTTCACCACAGTACCTCCAGTATCTCACCACGTCGCTCTATACCAGGGACCCACAACTGACGTCATCCGCCGTACAGCCGACGCCATGCTTACGTCAGCAGCCAGAAAGCCGAAAAAGCTTCGCGCAGGAAGAAAAATCGCACTTCGGAGCTCCAGATCAAGAAACGGAGGCAGTTTCCTATGCGCGAATAGGGCGAAGTGCATCGCTACAGGAAATAGGCCATTTCGAGGAATCTTCAGGGAATCTTCTGATTGCCGAGCACATTGCGCGCCGAAAAAGCCCGAAAATCGCCCGATCATGCCAAAGGATCCAGTTTAAACACAGCAGCAGATCATTCACAGAGTTTAAAGTGTATTAGATCAAATCAGCAGGCATCAAGCGTGTCAAAGAGTATCAGTCGACAGCGGAAGCCATCAATGTAGCGGCAAAGTGTATCAGCGAATATTTTGAGCAGCGGCCCGAAGCAAGAGAAAATTTAATATCTTCCAACAGATTCATAGAAGGAGAGCGAAACTACTTGAGGCTCTCAAATCATAATTATTGCACATTCAATTCACACCAAAGTCGAACTGCAGCCCCAAAGCACAATCACTCCAGCAGCACCGCATCTGGTCCCCAAGGGCCACCTCGTCACCTGTTCCGATCCAGCTGCCCCCAGCGCAGCCAAAAAGATTTACTTGCATTCAATTCCAGCAGCACTCAGATTTTTGAAGAGTTCTAAGCAGACCTGTCAAGGTCATTTGTAATGATGTCTTGCCGATATTTTGTTTACAAATACCACCCTAAGCAATGTTGTGAGGGTTGGTTGGTTGGTAGTAGTTGTTGGTCAGTCTTCTTTCCAGCATTTTCTCTGAGCAAAGACTCGCACTGTAACTGTCATAATTTTCCATAACCAAAGATTGCTGAAAGCATGGATTGTGAAATAACTTGATGTTTTCTCTTGGCCAAGGAATGATCACGATATTCCTGTGCTTCTACATGATCCAATAAGTGTTCCTCTCCCCTGTTTTATTTTATGTTTTTTTTACCACCTTTCCGCCTTTCTAAATCGCAGGAAAAAAGAATAGCTTAAGATTTGTTTCAATACACCTTAAGTTCAATTTCTGCGTATTTCAATGTTTTCTTCAGAAACAGTTATGAGCTTGTATTCTTAAATGATCTGGTTTACATTGTTTCTTTCACATATGAGTGCATGTCTTAGGAATTCTTAACTACTCTGGGATCCCACTCATCCACTTCTCCCCTCTGTCAGCATGATGAAATGATTCTCCTTTGCCTTTCATCCCTGATGTTCATTCTGTACTTTTAGCAGACCGAGAATTGTATCCTGTATGGCTATCCCGCTCCGTATCCCCTTGTGACCAAGAAAACGCTCGCATGCCTCAATCTGTGACTCCATGCCCAATGGTTCGAAACTTATAACACCTTACTGTGCCTCTTCGTTCGAGAATCCTACCTTCTTTCCAATCACAATCAACACTCCCTTGAAGTCAGAAAGCTAGCCTAAAATCATCAACTAAGGTTGAATCAAAAGGAGAGATCCCTCTTCGATTGCAGGTGGGCTAGAACCTGCAATCAGAAGATTGGTTTGTGGTTACCTCAGCTGTATCCCTATTAGGAGCCTAGGGACAACCTGAGTGATAACATAATGGCGACTCCACTGGGGACCTCCTCAGATAAATTTATCAAACCAGTCTGCAGCCCTACAGAGGAAGAAACTGACTTGTAGAAGCCTCGGTCGACCTGTACCTATGTACTCCATTGGGGATTCAAGCGCTTTGTTCATCTTTAAACCCCACTGGAGAAAGTGCTCCTGTTCTTCAAAGCTTGTCGCGCTTAGTTCTGATCTTTGATGGTGGACAGAGATCAGGCACTTCAGAGTCTTGGCATCCACCTGGCAACTCCACTTCAATTTCAATCAAAGGCTCCACTGAGGAACGAACCAAATGTTAGAGCCAAGAGCTCCATGTATTAACAATAAGAGAGAATGACCGAATCCTGGGAGGAACTTCCATTTGATGAAGCTTTAGATGAATGCAGAGAAAGTTTATCAGAGTTTGAGCTTAATGAAGAATTTTTCAGAGCGGTATTGTCAAAAATACCAGGCGGTCGGAATAAACTTTTCCTTGAGTTGGTTGTTGAAAAATATGAGAATGAAATTGAACTCTTGGGAGCTCAGATACCGTCTTGTAATTTCCGCGACCCTCAAGAGTTTTACCAAAATCTTCCTCCCCTAGTTCACAAGGAAATAGTGTTATCTCCTGAATTACAGTTTCAGTATGATCTGGGTTCCAAGGGAAAGACAGAAGGATCAGCTGCTAGGCTCATTACCAAAGATGCAACTACTTCGTCTGACCCAAGAAACCCGGAATCATGCCGAAGTCTCCCTTCCCCTATTCAGGAGGAAACACTGTTGCCTGAGGACCTGCGGATTCTGTATGATTCAATTTTCAAGGCAAAGACAGAAGGACTAGCTGTTAGGATCATTACCGAAGATGCAGCCACTCCATCTGACCAAGAAGACCCTGAATCATGTCGAAGTCTCCCATCCCCAACTCAGGAGGAGATCCTGCTACCTGTTGATTTACAAACTCTGCATGATTCTATTGACAAGACAGAGACAAAATGGTCGACTGCCAGGCTTACCACCGAGGACGCAGCCGCTCCGTCTGACCAAGAAGAATCAGAAGAAGTTCTCTCACATGATAAGTTTATTGATCCCATTGCAGATTACATGGAACTTCTACTTAACCCAATTTTGTTAGCTTGCTTTCTCAGTGAAGACCACATACTTCAACAGCAATCGGTAGATGCCACAATTTTGGTTATAAAAGCATATACCCGAATGATGCTTTTACATTCAGAAACTATCAGTCAGGAAGTTCATCTTGTTTCTCAGTTGCTTAAATGGCTGCATTGGTTGTTTGATTTCACCTAACGGCAAAGTAACTGTTGGTTAGGGTAGGTAGGTAGAAGGAATAAAGCGGCCGGAGAAAACAAATTTTGCAGAAGACAGCCAAAGACTAAAGACCAAGGCGTTCTAACCTGCTGTTCTTGACTTCTCACAAGGAGAAGCCATCCCCGAGTGCAGCCACTGTTAGCTTCCTGTTGCAGTAGGTTATTCATTTTTTATGATTGGCATTTTACAGGCCAAATATGTCGTACTTTGCTTGCTACAATGCTCCATATTTGCTTAACAGTCTCCAAGTGAAGAAGGCTACTTCAAGTTCATTCAATTGCCTTCCAAATTTTGTAAAGTTATCCTGGTATCGCCATTTTTCAGTTAAAGGGACGTCCAAACAGTTTAATCTTGGTCTCCCTAGGTTTAAATTTCCTGTTTTAGAATATAGAGATTGTAAATCTGTCCAAACAGTTTAATCTTGGCAGATT
>APFE030929716.1:1409-17025 GCA_000404065.3 Pinus taeda | reverse complement strand
CAAGAACCCCTGACCTCCAAAACCACCTTCCAGATACGATGGACTCCTTCCAAAGTATAAAATCCCTCCGAGGTAATCGGACCCCTTCCGAAACCTCAAGTACCCTTCACACCCACTTACTTACTCTTTCCTCCTCAAAGCCGTTTTCGCATCGCACCTTCGCACTCTCATCTTCATGTAAATCATCACCCATCCGTTCCCCGCCGATGCGATATTGCGATATCGGCTATCAGCGATCACAAACGCCGAGTGTCCAATCCATTCACCCCTCCGTCTCCGCTGATGCGATATTGCGATATCGCCGATCAGCAGTCACAAGCACCAAGTCCAACCCAATTATCTACCCCGTTCCCCGCCGACGCGATATCGCGATATCGCATTGGAGTATCTTCACCACAGTACCTCCAGTATCTCACCACGTCGCTCTGTACCAGGGACCCACAGCTGACGTCATCCTCCGTACAGCCGACGCCATGCTTACGTCAGCAGCCAGAAAGCCGAAAAAGCTTCGCGCAGGAAGAAAAATCGCACTTCGGAGCTCCAGATCAAGAAACGGAGGCAGTTTCTGATGCGTGAATAGAGCGAAGCGCATCGCTACGGGAAATAGGCCATTTCGAGGAATCTTCAGGGAATCTTCTGATTGTTGAGCCCATTGCGCGTCGAAAAAGCCCGAAAATTGCCCGATCGTGCGAAAGGATCCGGTTTAAAGACAGCAGCAGATCATTCACAGAGTTTAAAGTGTATCAGATCAAATCAGTAGGCATCGAGCGTGTCAAAGAGTATCAGTCGACGATGGAAGCCATCAATGTAGCGGCAAAGTGTATCAGCGAATATTTTGAGCAGTGGCCCGAAGCAAGAGAAAATTTAATATCTTCCAGCAGATTCATAGAAGGAGAGCGAAGCTACTTGAGGCTCTCAAATCATAATTATTGCACATTCAATTCACACCAAAGCCGAATTGCAGCCCCAAAGCACAATCACTCCAGAAGCACCGCATCTGGTCCCCAAGGGCCACCTCATCACCTGTTCCGATCCAGCTGCCCCTAGCGCAGCCAAAAAGATTTACTTGCATTCAATTCCAGCAGCACTCAGATTTTTGAAGAGTTCTAAGCAGATCTGTCAAGGTCATTTGTAATGATGTCTTTCCGATATTTTGTTTATAAATACCACCCTAAGCAATGTTGTGAGGGGTTTGTTGGTTGGTAGTAGTTGTTGGTCAGTCTTCTTTCCAGCATTTTCTCTGAGCAAAGACTCGCACTGTAACTGTCATAATTTTCCATAACCAAAGATTGTTGAAAGCATGGATTGCGAAACAACTTGATGTTTTCTCTTGGCTAAGGAATGATCACGGAATTCCTGTGCTTCTACATGATCCAATAAGTGTTCCTCTCCCCGGTTTTATTTTATGTTTTCTTTTACCACCTTTCTGCCTTTCTAAATCGCAGGAAAAAAGAATAGCTTAAGATTTGTTTCAATACACCTTAAGTTCAATTTCTGCGTATTTCAATGTTTTCTTCAGAAACAGTTATGAGCTTGTATTCTTAAATGATCTGGTTTACGCTGTTTCTTTCACATATGAGTGCATGTCTTAGGAATTATTAACTGCTCTGGGATCCCACTCTTCCACTTCTCCCCTCTGTCAGCATGATGAAATGATTCTCCTTTGCCTTTCATCCCTGATGTTCATTCCGTACTTTCAGCAGATCGAGAATTGTATCCTGTATGGCTATCCCGCTCCATATCCCCTTGTGACCAAGAAAACGCTCACATGCCTCAATCTGTGACTCCATGCCCAATGGTTCGAAACTTATAATACCTTACCATGCCTCTTCGTTCGAGAATCCTACCTTCTTTCCAATCACAATCAACACTCCCTTGAAGTCAGAAAGCTAGCCTAAAATCATCAACTAAGGTTGAATCAAAACGAGAGAGCCCTCTCCGATTGCAGGTGGGCTAGAACCTGCAATCAGAAGATTGGTTTGTGGTTACCTCGGTCGTATCCCTACTAGGAGCCTAGGGACAACCTGAGTGATAACACTAAGATTGAAAGAGTGACACATGACACATCGTACAAGTTCACTCTACTGAACTAGTCTATAATTAGGTCACAGTGGGAGATTTGGCATAACTCTTCCTTGGAGAATCCAATCTTGATCAGATTTGCGAGGTTAGAAATAAGACTCAAAGGGGTACTACAGGATGAGATTTCAGATATTCTAGATCCGCAGTTACATAGATAGAATAGATTAAATATCGTGCTCTTACAGAGTGAAAAAAAGGTGTGTATATTTTTTAAATTTTGCATAAGATTGGTTTGAAAAATTAGTTTGAAGGAATTCAAAGGGAATAGTTAAGAATTATTAGCATTAATTAATGACCTGAAGAAAGAAAATGGAAACACCTAGTAAGTAACCTGAAAGCTCTAGCATGACTCGTGAAGAAGAGGAAGAAATGCAACATGATATATCAAAATTACAAGACCAAGTACAACAAATTTCACTCTCACTAAAGGTAAAGGAAGCCAAGATGAATGGCATGGAAGCTAATATGAATGGCATGCAAGTTATGATGGATGGTGTGGAAGCTAAGATGAATGGCATGGACGCTAAGATGAATGGCATGGACAATAAGATGGAAGAATTGAAGATAAATTTGAATAAGTTGCTACAAGAAATGGTCACTAATGGTGAAAGGGTATGTAGTGGCCAATCTAGGGTGCTAGATTAGACTAGATTTATTATCGACCTGGGTAAGTAAACTTCGAGGTGTGTGTCTAAAATCTATAGACATAAAGGATTCCTAACTAAGTGTTTGTTGTGATAGCCGACAGTACTTCTTTACAGAAGGTTGAGGTATCTTTCCCGTCACCTTAACACTCATATCACCTAGATTATCTAACTGTCCCAAGGATACAGAGTATAGCTAGACTTAGATTTTAGTCCCCTTACAAGGATGTTGTGCACAAAACTCTGTCTAGTTAACACTGAAGCACTCATAAAGAAATCAAAACACACCGAACTTTAAATACATAAACAAACAGAGTCTATAGAAATGCTTTAAAACATAACGCTAGATCAAATCTCTTACAAGACCTGGTTCAATGATCTAAGATGATATCTTTAAGCAATCACCACAAATACTATTCGTGAGAAATCGTAATCGAATTGACAAAATCATGAGCATGGAAATAACATTAACAGTATGCGTTTTATCTAAATTCAAAAGATATGGAAATGACATTAAACGATATGCGTTCTATGTAAATTCAAAAGCTATGGAAACGAAATGAACAGTATACCAATCCACGCAGGGCCCGTCCACGTTTCAATGGTACACTGGAATGAACTCAATCAATCAAGAGTATTAACGCATAGATAATGCTGGAGTAAAATCGTAATTATCTTTAAACGCTGAAGATTGCAATCACATATATGATTTCAGTTCTCAAAACAATACATAGAGATAATCGTAACTTGTTCTGAAAACAAAATGATGCAGAGTCTTTATCTGCCTTCCTATCTTGAATCGAATGCACATTCATTTAAGCAGATGTTTCTGCTTTTACAGTGGAGTGATTTGTGGTCATGCTAAGATGAACCGATTTCCAAAAAGACAAAACGAAACCGGTTTAGAAACCATGGCTTTTACTGCCTTTGTAACCAAAAGGTTGGGGTTTGACCCAGCGTTGACCGCATAAGTAGGAGCTTTTGATCTGCTGTAAAATCGATTTTTCTCCATGCATGTACATTCAGGAGCTCGTTCTTATCCACTGCTTTGGCTTGCCTGTCATGCCACGTGTCAGATGATAAACCATTTATAGGATGTGATGTCTTCCTACAACCTTTTTGTTGAAAATTCCTAATTTCTAACATAAAAATTCATAAATTAACTTTAATGCAAACTAACAACTATAATGCTATTAACTAATCAATTTCGATGGATGTAAAGGGGTCTATGGAGGGAAAAAATAGACAAATGATGATGTTTTTAAAAGAAAAAGAGGGTAATGGAATGGTACCAACATCTCCCCTAAGCTTAATGTCTTAGCATGTCCTCATGTTAAGCCTGATGTGCTGCCTCTATACTCTGTCCCTGCCTAAACCTCTGCTGCCTTTAACAATGCATCTTTGTTCTTTTTAGCCTGGGCTTCCTTCTAGATGTGGAGCTCATGCTTCAAACTCTTGTATTTCTCCTTGAGGACTTTCTTTTGGGTATACCACTTAGTTGCCCAGTTGCAAATGTCACCCTGTTCAGCCTTGAGCTCTTTAACTTGCTCCTTGAGCTTCTCATTCTTCTGTTGGGTTTTCTTACTCTGAATTTTCAACATCTCATTCTCCCTTTTAATAACTTTTTCCAGCATGTTGGCCTCCATCAATTCTTCTTTTAATCTTTCAATTTGCTTTTCCAGCCTCCTTTGTTTCTTAATTGCAGGTGGTGACTCCTTTCCTTGCCTATTATTGCTCTCAACCTCCATTTCGGCTTCTTGTCCATGCTGTGAGTGAGCACTGCTCTCGATTTCCATCGGTACATCTGCATTTGATTCAGGTTGATCTTCTTGTGGCTGGGTCTTTTGTGCTCTCCTGGATCTTCTTGTATAGGTTGTGAAAATTTTATCCTGCTCCCTTTTCTGGGCAGCCTCTTGTCTCATCTTCCTCGTCCTCACACTGCTACTGGGTGGAGGGACATTGCTTGATTTATGCACAGGAATCTCTTCATCAATGTCAAGCATGTATCCTGAGTACTCTTGCTGCTCTTGCTCATCCTCTCTATCTTTGATTTGATTGGCAACCAGGAACTCCTTCCATGTCTTGCCCCTTTTCTGCACTTCAAATTCAATGAGAATCTTAATTAACCCGAAATGATATAAACTTTTGTCCTCATTACCTTTCTGCTTTTGGATAGTCTTCGACATCTTGGTCAAGCTTTACAAGAGGAAATATGGTAAACTAATAGTGCACTGCCCCTTTAAATGTAATAGAAGTTTAATATGGTACAAATAGACTATGTTATATCGACCCTCGCATGTAATAAACTTTTGGATGATATACACCATCTCATCCCATGGATGCATCAACCAGCTCCTTGGGACACCCTTCTTCCAGTTAACTGATGAAACCCTCGACCTAGACATGAACTGGGTCCATGATTTCTCTTTGAATTGTTTAGTTTTGAAGTACTTCTCTCCTTCTAGGCTGATCCCTAAGGACTGTGCTATAGTGTCTTCTGAGACTCTAAATGAGAAATTACCTATCAGCGCTTTCTCCCCATTGAATGTAAAGGCAAATTGTTTAGTCACTTCCTCGTTGCTTCCATTAAACTTTTCCAAGAAGGGTAGCCATTGTTTCTCTCTTAAAATTTCAATGCAGTCATTGTGGTACTGAGAACTATCAAATGTGTTTGGTTCTACTCTATTAGTCATTTTACAGAGAACTCTTGCTCTAACCCTCTTCATTTATGCTTATTAATTGAACAAGGGTATTTTGGTTTGTTACCTTTGCTTTTCGCTTCACACAACTGACCTGGTGGCGTCCTCTGTTCTTTGCAATCAACTCCTTTAGTGGCTTGAGTAGTGACCGGATGACTGGCCTTGAACTATGGCGGAGATGGAATTTTGTGAGCCCAAATACTGTGCTTTGCTCTCGTAACACTTGGCATTCTCGGACTCCGTTTTTTAAATCACAGCACTTTGAATTTCTAATATGGAACATGCTTTCTACAACTGAGAATGAAATAGGATTTTAACAACCGACTCGACCCAATTCAATGTAATAATAACAGAGCATATTCATAGTCCAATGACAGAGGAGTAGCTATACTGGGTTGTGTGAATACCATCATGAGAGCGCCGTGAGCATGTATGAAGTACTGGAGTTGTAATAACGGATAGTCGACTTGGTCAAGTGATCATGTCATAAGTTGGTCGATTCAAAAAAAATCAATGCATGAAACCGTATAACATTTGGCTTCCCAAGAGTTCACCACCTGTCCCTTGCTCATTAGTTCTTGGCCGACTAAGAAGATGTTGGACCGAAAGTAAGGTTTGATGGTCGATAGGGAGTGAATAACAAGGCTGGGAGGGTGGTGGAATAGAGGATTAGAAATCGTAAGAAAAGTATGGGGATAGGCTAGAGTGTTGGGAAATGTTAGGAATTAGAAATATGACAAGAGTGGTGGATATGTGGGTATTTTTTTTGAAATTGATTATAAGCAGTTACAGTCATCACATTTAACACTAAATTAATCTAAGAATTTAAATGTTAAAAATAAAAATGATAACAATACTTTACACTTTTATTGGTTGATCAAGAGTTGAGTTGGCATGCATAGGTAGGATTTCTTGTTCATATATGATTAATCTTTGTTGTCCATAACAGGTCCCCCTGAGATAAATTTGGATGTAATAGGTCCCTCTGAGATCTGGAGAATGTTTGTGCAGCCTCTTTGAAATCTGGAAAAGACTATATGTGTGCAACTTCCTTAATCTTTGATGTTGGATGGAGCCTCGGTGACAAGCAACCTTTGGATCTCTGTTGAACTTTGTTGAAGCTTTGCTGAAGTAGCTTGAGATAGCAGTCTCTAACAGGTCCCTTTTTTGTTTGTTGAACAGGTCCCTCTATTGTTGGTGCTGGTATCATGGTCTTTTGAACAGGGCCCACTGCATAGTGCTTAAAACAGGTCCCTTTGATTAGAACAAAGACAGAAACAACTTCTTTATTGAAATACTGAAGTGCTGAAACAAACTTCTTTGAGAATTTACAATGAAGAGATAAACTCTTTGAAAATTTGTAGTGAGGAGATGAGATAAAAAAAAAAAAAAAACAAAACAAAAATGTTAATGCTTCTCCCCCACTGAAGCTTTGACTTGTCCTCAAGTCATTATTAAATCGATGAAGCAACAGGAAACAAAAAGAACAAGGAATTCTTACTAGCCAAAGAATTGGTTTTCAAGTAAGAATTCTAGGTTAGAGTGTGCCAGAGTTTGGTTTTCACATCTAAACCATTATTAAATTTTTATTTTTATTTTTAAGTAAAAATGGAAATGAAATGAACTAAGGTAGAGATACTACAACTGAAGGCTGCAATATCTCAACCTCCCTTTGCTGAGATACAGTTTGAAGAAAATCCTCCTTGGTGATGGGCTTGTGATAGAGTTTCAACCTATGGCCATTGACAAGAAAGGAGTGACCTTCTCCATCAATGGTAATAAGCTAGACTGATCCATTCTCATGAACTTGAACTATTTCATATGGGCCCATCCAATGTGTGGTAAACTTGGCTTTCTGATCTCTAAATTTAGAGTCAAAGAGTAAAGCCCAATCTCCTTCTTTGAACTGTTTCTTCTTGATATGTGCATCATGCCACTGCTTCCTTTGTCTTTGCATGAGGAGTGTTGTCTCCTCTGCTTGCTGCCTCATTTCATCCAGCTGGTTCAACTGCTGAATTCTTTTTTGTTGTGCTTCATTAAGATCAATTCCCAAATCTGCAGCCATCTTAAAGGTATGTATTTGAAACTCAATAGGAAGCATTACCTCTTTGCCATACAACAATTGCTATGGTGTAAATCCTGTAGTATTCTTCCACGTGATTCTATAAGCCCAGAGTGCATCTTTGAGCTTCTCCTCCCAATTCTTTCTGTTCATTGCTACGATCTTAGTGATAATTCCTTCCAATGTTTTATTTGTTGATTCCACTTGGCCATTGGCCTGTAGATGGTAAGGTGTGCTTCTTCTGTGCTTGATTTCATATTTTTCAGTGATGTCCTTAACTAACTTTGAAGTAAACTGAGTACCTTGATCTGTTACTATCTCCCTTGGTACTCCATACCTTACAAAAAAATCTTCAAAGAGGAAATTTACCATTGTCTGTTCAGTTGCCCGGACTAGTGCTTTAGCTTCAGCCCACTTTGTCACGTAATCAGTACATACTAAGATGTATCTCTTACAATTGGAAGTTGGATTGATGGGTCCTATGAAGTCTAGAGCCCATTTTTCAAATGGCTCTAGGTGTACTTGAGGCTGAAGTGGCATCTCATCTGTAGTTGTTGGCCTACCCATTCTTTGACAGCTATCACAACTCTTCACGTACTTCTTGGAATCCTTGAAAATAGATGGCCAGTAGTACCCAAGGCTAAGGATCTTGAATGTTGTTCGTTTAGCTGCAAAATTCCCACCACACGGTTCATCATGGTAAGATTTTAAAATATCAATAATTTCATCATTTCTTACACATCGTCTAATAATCATATCATAACCAGTGTAAAATAAATCGTCATTAACCCATGAGTATCGAGCACTCTGTTTGATTAGCCTCTTCTTTTCCTTTAATGTAAAAGATGGTGGTGTTCTTCCTCTGGACAAGTAATTGGCCAAATCAGCATACCAAGGATTCACTACTGAAATTGCAAATAAATTTTCATCTGGGAAAGAATCTTCAACCGGAACAAACTCACCTTGATTTTGCAGTCTAGAAAAAAATATACCACCTGATTCTCCTTACCTGGTCTATCTAACACTGTGATGTTAAATTCCTGTAACAATAACAACCATCTGGTAACTCTGCCACTAGTTACTAGTTTATTCATTAAGTGCTTAATGGCATAATGGTCAGTATGTACAAAAACCTCATAACCAGTTATATAATGTCAGAATTTATTCACAACATGTATGACTGCAAGCATTTCTTTTTCTGTGACTGTGTAGTTTAATTCTGCAGGTGTTAGATTTTTGCTAATGAAATAAATGGCATAATGACAAGACTGCTCTTTTTGGCCTAATGAGGCACCTACTGCGGTATCAGATGCATCTGTAAAGATGTGATATGGTAGGTCCCAGTTAGGTCCTTTTAAGACTGGTGTGGTTGATAGCTTTGCTTTGACTATTTCGAATGCTTGCTGACAATTATCATTCCAGTTGAAAGGTGCATCTTTGGCTAGAAGCTTAAACAAAGGTAAAGCTATTTGACTAAAATGCTCAATAAATCTTCTGTAATAGCTTGCATACCCAAGAAAACTTCTTACCTCTTTTTGAGTCTTCGGAATTGGCAAATCGACAATGATCTGGATTTTTTATGGATCAACTTTAATGCCGTGAGAAGAAATATAGTGTCCTAATACTATCCCCTCATTTAACATGATAAAACAATTTTTGTTGCTTAGGTACAGATTAGCTTCAATACATCTCTTCAAAACTTTTTCAAGATTCGTTAATGCATGCTCAAATGAATCACCATACACTGAAAAATCATCCATATAAACTTCAACACAATCATGAACTAAATCAGCAAAAATAGCTAATACAGCTCTCTGAAATGTAGCTGGAGCGTTGCAAAGTCCAAACGACAAAACATTATAAGCATAGGTGCCCCAAGGACAAGTAAAAGTGGTTTTGTCCTGGTCCTCTAAGGCTATCCTGATCTGGTTGTAGCCACTGAAACCATCAAGAAAAGAGAATGATGATTTCCCAGCTAGTGTCTCTAGCACTTGGTCAATAAATGGTAGTGGGAAATAATCTTTGAGGGTGGTTTTGTTCAATTGTCTGTAGTCAACACAAATCCTCCACTTACCATTTTTCTTGGGCACTATGACCAATGGGGATACCCACTAACTGTCAGAGATAGGATAGATAAAATTGACTCTTAACAGTTTTTGTAATTCTTCTCTAACATTATCCTGAAGCATGGGGTTCATTCGTCTCTGTGGTTGCCTCGCCAGTTTGACATTGCTATCTGTATAAATATGATGAGTGCATGTTTCAGGGTGGATTCCGTGCATATCGGTGTAGTCCCAAGCAAATGCTTTCTGGTATTTTCTCAATAATTGAATCAATTTCTCTTCCTGAGATGAGTCTAGGTGAGTGCCAATATTCAAAGTTTTTCCTGGACTAATCTCTATGGTCTTACTCTGTGTGTTTGTGATGGATTGGATAGGGAAAATGTTGTGAAGTGTTGTTTGCAAAGAATGAATGGTGCATGTTTCCTGGAAATTTTGTGCTAAAAGTTCATCTGCAGCATGGTATTGGTCATTTCTCAATTCTTCGGACACATCAGGTTGAGAGAGGAACAATCCTACCAAATCATCATTATCATGTTCTTGAAAATCATAGATTTGGTTGATGTTGAAAACAGATTGAACTTCTACCTTATCATTGTATTTATCATCAAGCCATAAATTGTGTGCTACTGCTGGTGATTGTGCTGATGGGTAAAGAGTGAGTTGTTTTCTTTCAGTTCCTCGTGAGATGGTCATATTACCCGATCGACATCCTATGAATGCATCAGCAATTGCTAACCATGGTCTTACCAAGGATGATAGGGTGTCCTCCTAAATTGGATTTTGGCTGAAGAAACTAAAAAGTCCACTGGATACTCCCAAGAGTCCAGTGAAACAATTATGTCCTCCAAAATCCCTTCAGGAATCACTTTAGACCTATCAGCGAGTTCTAGAACAATTGTTGTGTGCTACAAGTTTGTGAGCTGGAGTGTTTTCATGGTTTCAAGAGTCATCACATTTATGGTGGCCCCAAGATCAATTAAGGTATTTGGAATATGTATGTCGTTAATGATTGTAGTGACTCTGGGAATACCAGGATCAACATACTTTTCCACTGAAATGGTGTTTGTCATAAGGCCAGCTAAATGTCCAATAACATGAATGGTTTGTGGATCAACTCTTTTCCTAGTAGGCTTCTTAAGGCACAGTTCTTTGATGGCTTTAGTATATATGGGAATGTCTTTTATGGCTTGTAGTAGCGGAATTTTTATGTATACATTCTTTAGCTCATCTAAAACATCAAACTGTGGTATAGACATGGGAAGTTTTGCTTGGACCAATCGGTCTAGAAAAGGTGGTGGATGCAATGGTTGCATCTGTTTTTGTTTGATGTCATCATTTGGTTTCCTTTGAACGAGAGTTTCATTTTCATTTTCTTCGTTTTCTCCTTATTTTTCAACTGTTGGGGATTCTTTGTGAAGTACCTTCCCAGACCTCAAATTGATATTTTGCAAGGGTAATGTGGGATATGAGGGTCCCTCATCTACATTGTAAGCTGGTCTCTCTGCTCTATTATTTGGATTTGGTACAGGTTGAGCAGGGATTTGAGTAGGTCTAGGAGGTTGGGGGTTAGATGGAAGTTGTAATTGTGGTGGATTTATTGGTGGAGTAGCAGGCAATGCTTGTTGAGTGGGTTGGGATTGATGTGGGTAGACAACTTGCTGCTAAGGACATTAAAATTATGATTGAGGATATGGCGAATATGGCTGATGGTATTGTTGATATGGCTGCGAATGTGGTTGGTATGGTTGAGGGTATGATGGATATTGTTGAGAGTATTGGTGGGATGGTCTCCATTGTTGTTCTGGGTAACTTTGGTGCTACCATGGCATGGGTACATTCCATGAATTCTGAGCATACATCTGATCATGTGCAAGAAATTGTAAATTCTGATTTGGGAACATACCTTGAGGTGGCGCTCTTGGCTGCCATGGTCTCTTTGCACCCATAAAATACACATTCTCCATATATGTATTGGCTACCACATTACAATTCTGCAAAACCTTAACTTTAGAGCAATGAAATATATCATGATTTTCAATACAAAAGGCAAAAACTTGAATATTCTCTAATGGACAATCTTTTAAGGCATGCTTCCTACGGCATTTCGGACAAAAGATAGCCATCATTTGATCTTCCTCTTCTTCTCTTTTCTTAGCTTTAAGAGTGTCAATTTGGGTCCCTAATGTACTCAACAGATCTGTTTTGAATTCCTCTTATAAGTTTCCTATTTCAACTCGTGTGACACTAGCTGAAGCAGATTTTCTGGCTTTGGATGATATGGTTCTTTTCCCAATTTTTTCTTTGCTCCTAGAATACTTTTCACATAGATCAGCAATTTCTTAGAAAGGTAAGGTGGAGATATCACCTTTGCCCATCAAATTAAGATCATCTAAGTATTCCTCTCGAATTCCCTTCAAAAATATTGTTCTAATGAGATCAAGAGTCATGGATCGATGTTTTGATTTTTGTAAATTGTAAGCAAATCATTCCAAATACTCCTCTAGGCTTTCATCCTCTTGTTGATTCATCCTAAAGATATCATCTTTAGAATCCTTTGATCTACAATAAGGTTGGTATTTCCTTAGAAATATTCTTCGCATGCCATCCCAATCAGTGATTGCATGCTCACCAAGTCCCATGAACCATCTTAGTGTTCATGCCTTTAATGTTGTTGGGAAGAGTCTAAGCCTATGGGCATCATCTGTGTAACCCTATGTTCGACATACAATGTCAAACTCAAACAAGAATGAATTTGGGTCTTCTGAAGCCATGCCATAAAAGTTTGGTAACACAGAAGGAGGTATGTTTTTCATTTTTATTTCCTCATCAAGGTTGTCTTCTGGTTCGTGGATAGGAAATTTAAAAGTTGATTCTTCCTCTTCTCCTTGATCGTGTTGTTGTTCAGGAGTGGGTCTTCTTGCTGATCCTCCTCCTTCCTCAGCCATTTTTATAGATTCTTCTGGTGATTTGATTGTTTGTTCGGTATCACTTGTTCCAAATAGTTGTTCTAGAGATTGTTGAGTTATTTTTCTACTTTCTCTCTTTGCAGAAGATTCAGGGAGATGTTTCTTCTGAGATTCGTGTGCCAATAAGATTTGTCTCTCAATAAGTGTAAGTCTTTGGCCTGATTTGTGTTTATCCTCTAATTTTTGTATGATGGTTTCCTCAGCTGGTGTTGTGTGTTCAGTTTTTCCCAAAGAGTATGCTCCTGATGATAGGTTAGTTTTGGGATGGGGGTTTTTGTGAATTTTCCTCTACTATCTCTAGATCTAGGCATAAGCAAACATGATTTCTAAAATGACAGTCAAACCTATGTTGTGTTTTTGGTTCGTTTTTGTTGATTTAAATTTATTTTTTTTATATTTTGATTGATTTTTTTTTCGAAATCCTCTAACTACGCCTCCCTGGCAACGGCACCAAAATGTAGTGGCCAATCTAGGGTGCTAGATTAGACTAGATTTATTATCGACCTAGGTAAGTAAACTTTGAGGCGTGCGTCTAAAATCTATAGACATAAAGGATTCCTAACTAAGTGTTTGTTGTGATAGGCGACAGTACTTCTTTACAGAAGGTTGAGGTATGTTTCCCCTCACCTTAACACTCAGATCACCTAGATTATCTAACTGTCCCAAGGATATAGAGTATAGCTAGATTGAGATTTTAGTCCCCTTACAAGGATGTTGTGCACAAAACTCTATCTAGTTAACACTGAAGCACTCATAAAGAAATCAAAACACACCGAACTTTAAATACATAAACAAACAGAGTCTATAGAAATGCTTTAAAACATAAAGCTGGATCAAATCTCTTACAAGACCTGGTTCAATGATCTAACGATGATATCTTTAAGCAATCACCACAAATACTATTTGTGAGAAATTGTAATCGAATTGACAAAATCATGAGCATGGAAATAACATTAATAATATGTGTTTTATGTAAATTCAAAAGCTATGGAAATGACATTAAACTATATGCATTCTATGTAAATTCAAAAGCTATGGAAACGAAATGAACAGTATACCAATCCACGCAGGACCCGTCCACATTTCAATGGTACACTGGAATGAACTCAATCAATTGAGAGTATTAACGCATAGACAATGTTGGAGTAAAATCGTAATTATCTTTAAACGCTGAAGATTGCAATCACATATATGAATTCGGTTCTCAAAACAATACACAGAGATAATCGTCACTTGTTCTGAAAACAAAATGATACAGAGTCTTTATCTACCTTCCTATCTTGAATCGAATGCACATTCATTTAAGCAGATGTTTCTGCTTTTACAGTGGAGTGATTTGTGGTCATTCTAAGATGAACCGATTTCCAAAAAGACAAAACGAAACCAGTTTAGAAACCATGGCTTTTACTGCCTTTGTAACCAAAAGGTCGGGGTTTGACCCAACGCTGACCGCATAAGTAGGAGCTTTTGATCTGCTGTAAAATCAATTTTTCTCCATGCATGTACATTCAGGAGCTCGTTCCTATCCACTACTTTGGCTTGCCTGTCATGCCATGTGTCAGATGATAAACCATTTAGAGGATGTGATGTCTTCCTGCAACCTTTTTGTTGAAAATTCCTAATTTCTAACATAAAAATTCATAAATTAACTTTAATGCAAACTAACAACTATAATGCTATTAACTAATCAATTTTGATGGATGTAAAGGGTTCTATGGAGGGAAAAGATAGACAAATGATGATGTTTTTAGAAGAAAAAGAGGGTAATGGAATGGTACCAACAGGGTAGTAAAGGAAACTCATGATGAGAACAAAATAAGTATTAATCATGATTTCATAGACTCTAATGTTGGATTGAAGACCCACCATGTTCCAAAAATCGATATGAGGAAGTTTGATGGCAAGGATCCCGGAACATGGATACTACAGATGGATCAATTTTTTGATCTCCATAATGTGTAAAACACACAAAAGGTACGTATTGCAACTTTATATTTGGAACCAAATCAGTTTGTATGGTATCAATGGCTTTGCTCTCATAAACAAATTGTCACTTGGGCAATTTTTATGGAAGAAATGATAGCACATTATGAGGATACAAAAAGCAACATTTTTTTTAGCCAATTGATATATTTCAAACAAAAGGGTTCAATGATGGCGCACATTGAGGACTTCCAAAAATTGAACATAAGGGTAAAGGATATTCCAGAGGAGCATAGGATTGATGTGTTCGTAGGGACTTTAAAGGATAATATCCAACATGAGGTTTGCCTTTGGGAACCTGATTCATTAGAGAAGGCATTCAGGTTAGCAAGAAAAATGGAAAGCAAAATTATGGCAACCAAGAAGCCTACCACTCATAACTATAAAGATGGAAGTGTTTTTGCCCCTAGCCTTCAAGGTTGACACCACAACAATTGGAAGAAAAAAGAGCAAAAGGGCTTTGTTATAGTTGTGATAGTAAATACAATAAAGGTCATAAGTGTGCTGAGAAGAAATTATTCTACATAGATTGTGAAGAGGAGGAAGAAAAGGAACAATAAATGTGAAAAGAAGAGGATATACTCCAGGAACAAACCCTATATAATGAAGAAATGAATCCGACCATATATTGTAATGCATTGGTTGGAATTACCACTCCTAAAACTATTAAGATATAAGGACATATCAAGAAGAAAAAGGTAATAGTGTTGATTGATTAAGGAAGTACCCATAATTTTATTCATTGTAAGATAGCAAAGGAATTGAATTGTTTCCTATATCCAACACCAGAGTGTCAAGTGATGGTTCCAAGTGGAGGAACCATAAATTGCTCTGGAAAGTGCCATAATATCAAGTTATCCATGGGAGAATATGTATTGAATAGCCCAATGCTTTCCATTCCAATGGGTGGTGCTGATGTGGTACTAGGAGTCCAATGGCTACAATTTTTGGGTACAATATCTTTTAATTTTCAATAACTTTTCTTGAAATTTTTTGCAGAAGGAAAGGAAGTTGAATTAAGGGGTATTGCAGGGAAACCGAGAAAGATAATCAACTCTAACGGTATGACAAAGCTTCTAAAGAAGGAACAACGAGGTGTAATTGCACAATTATGTTC
>APFE030929699.1:99005-138036 GCA_000404065.3 Pinus taeda | reverse complement strand
CAGCTACAGGTGCAGCACCACAAACATGACAAATGGCTTGGGTGACCCTTTGCCTTCCTTTGCCACTTGGATAGATGCCCATCTGGAGTGAAAATACTTTATATGCCGCCTTTGGTGCTGAAAAAGTGAAGTGTAGATGTGAGGTCCCACTTATCAAAAGTCGCAAAGCGAAATTTCGTGAAACATAGGTATTTTGGGCCTTTTATCATATATGCACCGTGCCCTTTTCTATATGTGATGTGCCACTTTGAGGCCGGTTTTGAGGCACTTGCAGGAGTCCAAAATGTTCCCAAGTGTGCTTGTTGGAAAGCCTATCCTGTCTACTTTCTAACCCAAGTGGAATTTTGACTTTGGAGCTCA
The DNA here is from genome assembly GCA_000404065.3 of Pinus taeda. Classification (NCBI taxonomy): domain Eukaryota; kingdom Viridiplantae; phylum Streptophyta; class Pinopsida; order Pinales; family Pinaceae; genus Pinus; species Pinus taeda. The sequence goes on along the minus strand of APFE030929699.1, from coordinate 137,676 downwards.
TTTTCCCCTCCAAATCTTCATTCTCCCAAGACTAGTTCCTATGTGTCAAAATAGGGGCAGTGAGGCCATTGTTTCGGTGTTTTTGACCTCCTGGAGACTCAAATCATGCCCAAATTTCTTGCTCGAGTGCCAGTAGTCGTTATTTTGCATGGTGAATCCGAAAATGTAAACCATTGCTCATTTGGAGCTCCCAATTCTATGCCTCAAGCTAGAGTGCTATTGTAGTCAACTTTTGAAGGTGTTCATCAACTCCACACTGAGCTCATGATAGCTCATGGAAAGCTCTTTATGTCTAGCTATCAGTTTACTCATCAAGCAAGTCATTTGTCCAACCAAGCTAGGAGAAAAATTTATTTTCGCAAGGTCACTTCAGAGGTGTATCAATTCTACCAAGGAAATTGTATTCTTGACATTTCTCTAAAACCATGACACCTGTGTAAAACATGGAGGACCTTTTTCTTCCTTGGTTAGTTTTGGACAAAAAACTCTCTTAGTTTTTCCAAATTCATCTTTGATTTCTCAGAAACATCATTTGAGTGAAACATATCCCGATGTGTGGGACAAGGGATTTGCTGAAATGAAGCGAAATGAAGTTGATAGGGGGCTTCTAAATTCTTGAGAAAACTTAGGGAAGTGGGGAGGGATGTGAGAAAGTAGGGGAAAGTGGAATCTCAGAATTTGGGTTAGTGGAAGGGGACCAAAAAGGCAAAACACAGGCCTAGCCCAGAAAATTGCCAAGTTGTAGCAAGAAACTAGGGTTTGTGTGAAAATGAGGAATTTGGGGGATTTTAGTGATGGGAAGTGTTTAATAAGGTAAATTATGGATAGGGGAAGATGTATGAACATTAGGATACAAATTTTTCCGATGATTTGACCATCCAAGAGAACTTAGTTTCAAAACCCTAGGAGAGGGAAACGAACCTTGCCTAGGCACAACTGAAGCATGAACAAGGTGTAAAATGACCCAGTGGAACTTGACATGATGATGACAACCCTTTGAATGATGGTACACTCAGTTGAATGGTGACATGGATTGTCATTTGCATAACTTTAACAAGGGTAAAATCAAACCCTAGACCTAATGCCTAGTGACCAAATTTTGCTTGAAGACTCACTGAAATGACAAAATTTGACTTTGACACCTTAAAATCACTTTGTAAGAGCATGTTTGATCACTATAGGAAGGCTGCAAAGACTGACACTAACAGGAGTTACCGAAGGATAGCTAGTTTCCTCTGGTCATGCTCGGCCTACCAAAAGTAGTGAAGTTCCCTTCACTATGGGCTATGAAAAATCCCTCAAAGGGTCAAGGATAGAAAGGTATTTTGGATCTTGATGGAGATGAATATCTATATGGCCATCAACCACAAACCACGGATATCGCCAACCATTTTTAAGAAGCTGGAAGAGTATGTGGAGTTCAAGGCCACTTCCACTGGGTGTCGATACGCATGCGAAAGGATCCCGAGCAGAAATGGTATGACCTTCTATACCTGGCCATAGATGACGGATTATGGCTGTCCTCGACCACTGGCCGGCAGATTAGCACACTGCCTCGAACTTGATAGCTGGGTCTAGTAAGATTGCAGTGCAGCAGAAAAAGGAAGAGTCCAAGCTGAAGATGGAATAGTTGGCCACAAAGAGAAAAAAGGAGGTTGAGGACAAGGCAAAGGCAAAGTGCACCACAACAAAGTAGGCAAGAGGAGAAATGGAAGAAGAGGAGTGTAGCTCTGACAAGATTTAGAAATCGCCTTCCCCAGAGATAGAGGAGGAGGACCAGCAGTCAAACCAGGGAGGATAGGACCCAGAGACTACGCCATTCCACATTAAGAGTAATAGAGATCCAGAGAAGGTAGGGCCGTGAAATAATTCTAAGGCCAACAAGAGTTCTCTCATTTCGATCACCTTAACAAAAGGTGATTTAAATGATATCGCTGATACGGAAATGGATGCCACCTCCGAACTGCTGCAACAGTTCAAGATACAAGAAAAGTAGGCCTTGGGTGCCATTTAGACAAGTCTGCGTGAGCTGCAGATCCAGGCGTCGCAGGTCCAGACCAGTGTGGGACGAAGCAGCACGACGTTAACTATTTTGGTGCCCGACACATCGGAAGCAACAAGGATGGTGCGTACATTGGATCCCCAGGAAATATTTCTACTAGACAGAATGCTAACCATAGAGACTAAAGCTGACATGGCCGTTGTCAGTGCCCTCAAAAGGCATTGGGCTCAATTTTGTTGCACTTCCCAGAGAACAATTTTCTAGATGGCGTGATCATGGAAATTTAGGCCCGTGAACAGCGCGTGTCATAGGTAATCAGTGAATAGAAAGTCAACAACACTCAGATGATTCTACAAAGAGATTCTATTGTTAACCTAATCAAATCCATCACAAAAAAAAATGAGCGCATGGCCATGGTAGTGGTTAAGGCATGCATGTTTGTCGCAGAGCTTGACATTCCCGATGATGAGCCAGTAGATGTACGTATTCGGAAGCTCACTGCGGGAGTGCGCCATGCCAGAATAGAGTTGGCAAAGGTTCAGTTTGAAATGAACCTCAAGATTGCATAACTCGAGTTCAAGGCCCAACCTTCAAACCCACCAGAAGTCAGAGAGCAATGCGAGACAACTGTGAAAGACGTCATTGTAGCAGTGAACAATGCAGTGAAGGAGTGCATCACGCTCTTCGAGCAGGCACTCGAAGTGGTTACGAATTTGTAGGAGGATCCCACCTTGCGAAGGTTGGAAATGAACACCTAGGAGCTGTAGTAGAGATATTATATAGGAGACAATGGTACTAAAGGAGAAGATGGATTCAACATTGTACAAAGAGAGCATCCTGAAGGCTAGAATAGGGCCTTGGCTTGATGAAGCCTATGCGCTCACTGCCACCATCGAAGGAAAATTCGTTGGTCTACAGGCAACTCAGCAGAAGATACAGTCAAATAGTATAGGGCCAGCGACAGAGCAACTGGTTGATGAGATGAAGCAAGCGACAACACAATACACTGCCGAAGTTGTAGTAGTCCAAGTGGAGCTGGGAGGTCTTCGTGACAAGATATTCGCACAAATTGAGTGACTTGAGGGTGAGTCACAATGTTTGTGTTGGGGAACTGCTGGGAATAGGTCCCCTGGGGTCAATTTTGGGGTTAAAAGCCCAAGTTTTGGGGAAAAAAGCTTGAATTTTGTATAAATAAATTTAAAGTCTCCGCATTTTGTGATCGCAGAGCATGAAGAAATCAGGAGTCAAAAAGGGTTTCCACCATTATTTTAGATAGGTTTTGTCGGTTTGATGAGATTTTCCCTTGGTCTGCAGACCATGGGATTGTATAAAAAGGAGGTCTTAGAGCAGTCTAAGATAGGTGGAAGGGATAGATAGAGTCATTGATGAGACTATAGAGTGCTAAGAGAAAGAGTCTTATCGTAGGAAAGAGGTTCTGCAGCTGCATGCACAGAGGCCTAGGGTAGAAGTCCACAGCTGAGTGCACAAACCCCTGTGGCTGTGTGCGTAGGGCAGTTAGAGTCTCTACTGGAAAATCTGAACCATCAATAAAGAGAAGTATTATGGAATTACTCTTCATTTTACTTCTGTCAATTACATGCAATTATGTTATGTTAAGCATTGGGTTTATGTTTTATTGCTAATTTAATGCACAAATATTTTTTATTTCCTCTGTTATACGAATACAAGTAGAGATATTTTTTTACACAAAGACAATATTAATTGCATGATAGAATTGGCGAAAACTTAAGATAATTTAGGAAACTATACAACAAAGTAGTTATAGAGGCACATAAGTGCTGAGATTTCTTGTTAGGGTTAAGCGAAGGACGATCATAAACCTTTGCAAAGGTTATGAAAGACTAATAAAGAAGTAAATCGATAAGCCCTAAGGGTTTATCAATCTACGTGAAGGTATGGCTAAAGTGTAAAACCGGCATCACAACCATCTCAGGGTGTGGAAACTTGGTTCTTGTATCCCCCCATACTGCTTCAGGTGAGACTTCATTTCGCGCTCCGCGGGTTGACGCAAAAAGGGCTAGTAGTGTAGGGATTTTCTTGGATGACTAATGGTGGACTAATGTTGAACCTAGGTCAGGGCCCATCAAGCCAACATCTTTTATGAGTAGGCATTCTATAGTGGTGATGTATCTAAGGAGCTTTGTTTCTCATAGGTGCAGTCAACGTGGCATAGTGTAGAGCCTTGGTGGTGTGGGCTAGGGATCAATATTGGACAGTTCTTGCATTTTCCATCCAAGTGTCATGAAGAATTGCAATCCTCCATTTTCCTGGATTTGATGAAAAGAGGAGGCATTGTGGGTAGTTGCTTTAGAATATCTCTAAAATAGGAACACTCTGAGAGAAAATGTATCTCTAATTCGTAAGATAAGGCATTGTTGATTGAAGTGTTTGTAGAATGTTAATAAAAGTATGCACAATTCCCTATCAATGTAATAAAACCTCCCTCTTATCTCACTTAGACAGGAGATTTAAACATAAAGTGATCCTTAGTCTCTACCTTGAGGAAAGAGTAGAGTCTATAATCATTTCTGCAAGGGAAAGATGGTGATCTGTCTCAATCGTCAACTGATGTGAGCACATCTAAAGCTGATGAGAGTAAAGGCAAGCCCAACAGATGGAACCAGAGATATTATGGCCAAACAAGGGAGAGAACTATGCCTTTTTTTGTTCATTTATTGTCCCATATTTCTAACAGGTAAATGATTAAAGATGTATAAAGGAGAGAACTACACCTGTTCATATTCACTTCTTGTTCCATATTCCCAACTCATTCTTGCTGGAGCAAGAAATTTATTTTGTCTCATGATTACCCTGATAATAGTGAATATGATATTGCATTAGTGCCACAATACCCAAGCCTTCTTGTTGCTATCTATTATAAGTTATGATCTGGTTTCAGTTAATAGGGATCCCATCTCATGGGTTGTTGAAACTCACTTTTCATTCATTGTCTAGTCCTTTTCTATAAGATCCATTAGAATTGGTAGTCTATCCACTTTGTCCTCCATGCCAACTTTACCTCGATTTCCCACATCTCCCATTGGGCATAAATGCCCAAGGTAGTAGGTGGCATTTTCCAACTAGTGTCTCGATATGAATTTGCATGAAGTATTCATGATCAATCCATGTTGAGGGTATGCTACATCTAGGCACATGCAACCGGATAAGTAGTCGCTTGGAAAGTCAAATTTAAAGTTTAAACAATGTGATTCATAACTTGGAATGTAAACACAATGTCTCATCTATATCAAATTGTAATCAAGATATCTATTCTTTGTGTTTACATGGACTTTTTCATTTGATTCCAATGAACTGTAGGATCCCCTGGTATTTACAATTTTCAAGTTTTATACAACATAGCTATTGGGCACAAAGAAAATGGCATAGAATGTGCACAAAACATAGGAAAGCCAAAAGGATCCACTTTGTCCTCCATGCCAACTTTACCTCTACTGCCCACATCTCCCATTTGGCATCAATGCCCAAGCTAGTAGGTGGAATTTTGCAACCGATATCTGGATATGAATTTTCATGAAGTCCTCATGACCAATCTATGTTGATGGTAGCTTGCATCTAGATACATACAACCATATTAGTAGTCGCTTGGAAAGCCCAGTTTAGAGCTTAAACATTGTGATTCATAACATGGAATGTAAACACATCGTCTCATCTATATCAAACAACAATCAAGATAGTTATTCTTTGTGTTTACATCGACTTTTTCATTTGATTCCAATGTACAGTAGGATCCCCTAGTCTTTTCCTTCTACATGGATAGCACAATACATATTTGTACAATCATACAGACAATATTGTTCCGATCCATACATTTATATAGATATTCCATACATGTGTCCATACAGTTTGTATGGGCAGGAGAAACATATATATAGTAGTCGATTTTCTCATTCCAATGTGTGTTTGGTATCCATACATGTGTCTATATAGTTTGTATGGTTAGGACATATCTGGTCAAAGTTTGATCAGATTTGTAACTTAATATGACCTAAGGAACTAGCGGCAACCAACAAATTGTAGCGAAATAAAAGATAGGAGGGCAAAACAAAAACCATTTTAAAATGAATTGAACAATGAGTACAAGAGCAACATTAAATGAGATAAACATTGATGTACAATAGCGTTGTCCTGAGAAGGAAAACCATAGAAAGTAAAGAAGGGGAAGTAAAGGAAGTGTTGCCTAAACTAAGGTGCCACTACCACTATAGGAGGTAGACATTCCTTCTCATCTTCCTACTTAATGCTATGGACATCAAAACCATGTGTATGCCAAATAATTTCCTCTAGAAAGATGTCTGGACTAATAGGGTTGTGGTGAGCAATCTTGGATGACATCAAATTGCTTTTAGTTATTGGTTGAAGTGGAGGTGGAATAAGAAGTAGAACCACTCCTCACATATAGTTTTGAAGAATTCCTAATATATGGGGAGAAATTGATAATGCTTCTCTATGTAGGAGTTCTACAGTGGTGATGCTTCTAAGAAGCTTTATTTCTTATAGGTACCCTCAACATGGCACAATCAGGAGCCTTGGTTGTACAGGCTAGGGAGAAATGATGGATGGTTCTTACATTTTCCAACCAAGTGTCATGAAGAATTTCAATCCCCCATTCCCCTGGACCTGATGAAAAGAGGAGGCGGTGTGGGTAGTTTCTCTACAATTTCTCTGAAAAAGGTGCAATGTAAGAGAAAACATATCTCTAATTTGCAAGGCAAGGCATCGCTGATTGAAGTTCTTGAAGAATGTTGATAAAATTCTACCTAGGGTCCTATAAATGCAATAAAACCTCCATCTTATCTCATTTAGATAGGATATTTAAACATAAAGTGCTCCTTAGTCTCTACCTCAGACAAAGAGAAAAGTCTGCAAATCATTTCTGCCAGGGGAAGATAGTGATCTATCTCAACCGTCAACTGATGTGAGAACATCTAAAGCTACCAAGAGGAAAGGGAAGCCCAACAGATGGAACTGGAGATAGTATGGCCAAACAAACGAGAGAATTTTTCCTTCTGTTCTTTATTTCTTCTCCCATATTTCTGATAGGTAAGTGATTAAATATGTATAAAGGAGGGAACTACACATGTTTATATTCACTTATTATTCCATATTCCCAACTCATTATTGCTCAAGCAAGATATTTATTTTGTCTTGTGATTACCCTGATAATCATGACTATGATACTGCATTAGTGCCACCATACCCAAGCCTTCTTGCTTCTTTTTGTTATAAGTTATGGTTTGGTTTTAGTTGATGGGGTTTCCATCTCATGGGTTGTTGAAAATGACTTTACATTCATTGTCCAATCCTTTTCTATAGATGTGTATATAGCAGAGATCTTAGCAGTACTCAATAATCCTTTGCTTTTTGCATATCTTGACGAAGAAAATATTTAACATTATTACTCCCTCTTAGGGAGACCACAATCCTAAGCTTGTCCTTTCAAAGTGTATATCTGGCAGCTTGCTCATCATGAGATCCATCCACTTTGTAGATAATAATTTGATATAATGAAACATCTCATAATTTTGGCACTATTCTTCCATAAATATGGTTTTCATTTGCTGGGAAAGGTCAACAAGCTCTTTGAGACTCGATATGTAATCATCAGTATCTTATTCATTTTCCTCAAATTCCTAAGGGATCTTCAAAGCATATTTATAGGCATCATAAGTCAATAATTCGAGAGAGGTTCCTTTCATGGTCCTATCCTTTTCAGGTGAAACAGCAAGGAGTCTGCTAGGATCTTCTCAAGTTGTCTATATTTGGATAGAAACTTCTTCATTTCATCAAACCTATTTTTTTTTCATGATGGTCTTTAAAAAGAAAAACAACTCCCTTTGGAGAGGATCATCTTATCAACCCACTAAATATGGAGATAAATGATCTTGCCCGAAGCATAGATATCAAGTTTGTCTGTAATTGTACAAAGTGCCAATGTTGTCCATTCTAACAGGGACTTTATAGCTCCCTGTGAGGTCTTACCTAAGTTGGACATTCATCTTTTCTCCTCTTCTTTAGTATGATATATTAATATATTGTATTGATAGTACCTCAATATTGTAGGTACTCTAACTACAAGGAGATTCTAGGAGGTTCGAACTGACATTACTTTGGAATGATCTACTCTAATTCTAATTAAGCCTGTAGGTTTTAACCCCATATATAAATTACCTGCATACAAATTCTAAAACATAGAAAATAAACAATGTGAGAGAATAACACATAAAACACATATACACAAAGATTTTCCCCTAGATCCCAAAATCAGGACTACCAGATTGATTTTTCATTATGTTCCTTTCAATGTTACAATACATATTTATACATGCCGAAGCATCCAATACGATGGACGAAAAACTATCGCATCCAAAACCATGGACCGAAAACCATCGCATCCAAAACCATGTGAAAAAAATCATGCACAAAACCATAGGTAGGTCTGCCCAACCTAATATAGTGTCGAAAAACAAAATTTTCTGGGGCGCTGCCCCAGACCCCATAGAGTGGGGTTACTTGCACCCCTCAAACCCCCTATGACCCCCCTCACTATGTAATCGGTACAACGAAGGGGGGGCTTCACCCCCCTTCTAACCCCCAAGTTAACTATGTGGGCTAGTAGTGGAAAGAATATAACGCAACCCAACATTATCCCACTTGTTGTTTTCTTTCCACAGGGGCCACAAGAGGGCTTAGGCCTACAATGCCCATTGTTTCTCTACACAAAGAGAACTTCTGAGAGCTCACAGATTTTGTCAATGCATTTGCAGTATTCTTCAAAGTGTCCACCTTTACCAGCAACACCTTTTTGTTTTCTATCATATTCCTCACAAAGTGATACTGAACATCAATGTGCTTTGTCTTTGAATGATATGCAGGGTTCTTCACCAAGAAAACTGCACTTTAGCTGTCACAGTCTATCCTTATAGCTCCCTGTACTAACCCCATACTTGAACACAATCTCTACAACCAAACTGCTTCCTTGCTTGAGTGGCTACCATGTATTCTGCCTCTATAGTTGATAGTGCCACTACAGATTGTTTCTTACTCATCCAATTAATTGTACCTCTGATGCGCCCCAAAATTAGTAAATTGTTGGGCTCATTTGGCCTAAATATCCCTGTTCAGTCCTTGTTCAATCCTTCATTTTTCACACCTTATGCATTATTTTCAGTATGTTTATGTCATTTGTACGAATAAGGGTAGTCACTCTTCCTAGGTGGCTAACACGTGCTCATTTCAAGTTTTTTGACACATGTTGGAGCAAAACCGAGCAATCATGGGCTAGAAGACAGCCAAGCCTGAGGTGAGGATTCATAGGGGGGTTGTCTATGGCATCAAATAACCCTTCCTTGGGATCTTCACCCCCAACTCCGAGCTCCAAAGGCCACCAAAACCGAATCTAGAAGGCAACCAAGCAGATTTTGGAAGGGACTGTCTAACTCATAGTTTGGATAGCCGAGTTCCATATATTTAGGAGGCCAGCTAGGGCCCTCATGATGTATAAATGTTGAGGCCTCAGCCTTCATAAGGGACTTTTGAAACTATTGCATATTTTGCACTACAGTGCTGTTAGTTTTACTTTGTTCTCTTGTAGCCATTTTTGGCATAACTCTTATGAGTATTTTTTGATAATAAGAAGCAGTCCGGTTTTATACCAACTCTGAGTTTTCTATAGGAGCCATAGCTCTCAAGGTTGGGCCCAACTTGAGAGCCTAGGGCTTCCTTTCTGTACTGTTACTTTTCATTTATGCATCATTGTTTCCCTTTATGCATTTGTAACGTGTTTCTATTAGGAAGATTTAGTTGTGTTGCTTGGATAGATCACTGTTTATGAATAGAATTGCTTCGGGTGTTTTGGTAAGATAATAGCAAAAAAAACTCCAAAGAAAAGGGACAACCACACTCTCGGTTTCACCTCATACTTATTGGATTAGGGGCTGGAATTGAAGAAACAATGCTGCCCCAACAAAAACACTAGTTTGCTTGACCATGCAATCCTTAGTGTACTGTTTTCTTTTGCAGAAGCTAGTTATGGGTTTAGATCTCCGAAATGTTTCTTTTCATAGTTGATGTACATGGTTTTCTTTCCAATAAAGCTATTGTTCATTCATGTTATTGATAGTTAGACTAGAGTAGCTAGGACTTGATCATTTGCAAGATGTTGTTGATTCAGTTGAATGTACACCGTGCAGGGCATCTCCACCACTCTTTCACCCACCTAAACGTCATCTGAGGCACCTGTTCCATCTCCTAAATGGGTTCCTCGTCTCTCATGTGTCCTTTTTTCCACGTAACCCTACCTACTTACTCAATCATTGCGTTAGCCTTCTTTAAGCCAAGTCAGCCTTCTACACTTTCTCCCCACTCCACCCACCAGTTTCTGGGTCACTCCAGGCCCCTATCCTACCTCCTTATCCATCCATGCATCTTCCCTCACTCAACCATCCTCTAAAATCCATTTTTTAAACATCCTGTAGAAATTTCTGAACATCCTGTAGAAATCTTTGAACATCCTGTAGAACCCCTGCAGACTTCCTGTAGAAGCTCACAAATGATGTTTCTTGATAGCCAAACTTTGTGAAACTCTCTGGAAGAGTGTTGGGGACTCCTTACACCCTCTCTGAACCTTCCCAACCTTTTCCAAGCATTCCTTCTCCTTCATCCACCCCTGCACAGTAAAGAACAGTGAAAGCATATGCATGATAAAACTGAAAACTTAATCAAAATTACAAAAAGATGTTTTCTTAGGACAGAGGTAGTCTAGCCACATGTATTTTACCTTCATAGAAGTAATGGCATCTCTTTCAATAGTTTGCATGCTCATCTTTGCATCAGTAGGACTAGCTGGTAGAATTAGGGTTTGCTAGGGTTTTCACTTTTCTCCATATTTTCAATCTCTTTTCGCAAATAGATTAGCTTTCTTTGAGTTAGCTTTCATCCATAAATTACAAGGATTCTTCTAAGAGCTCATAGAAGTTGGCTTAAGCTCCTAGAAGACTTGTTCCAGTTGACCATGTGACAGCTACAGCAAGGGCTAGTACTTGTACATACAGCACCGTCGCTTCCAAGTTTGTTACGAACAACCGGGTTGATAAAAGTAAAGAAGGGAGTCCTAGGAGTTGCAGCATTATTGCTGCAATACTGGAGCCCACCATCTTTTTGGCGCCGTTGCCGAGGGAAGCATCAGAGTATTGGTGATTGTTGCTTTTCTTCTATTTTTTCCTACAACCTTCTGCTAAGTAGTTTATTTCATTTCCATTCTGCAATTTCATTTCCGCAAAAGTAGACTAGACATTTCCTGCTTTCATAGATTAGCATTTCAATTCCGCAATTTCAATTCTGCAAGCGTAGCTTAGCATCTCAATTCCACAATTTCAATTTTGCAAGCGTAGCTTAGCACTTCATTCCTGCAATTTGATTTGAGCAAAATAGATTAGTCCTTTCCTACTTTCATTTCAATTTTGCATTTTCATTTCAGCAAGATAGTTAGTTGCAGTTCAATATATTTTAGTTTTGCAGGTACAAAGAGAAAAAAAGCAAAAGCAATCTAAAAAATTATTTTCATTTCATGCCTCGTAGGAACAGAGATAAAACTGGCAAATTCTTACCCAACACCCCCACCACATCACTGAGTCAACCTTCTTTCGTCTCTGGTGACAGTGAGCTAGAATAACCTATAGGTGAACCCCTTGAGATATATGAAGATCCTATAAGAGAAGAAGAGTTAGAGAACACTCCATCTGAAGCCATGGCTGAAAGCTGAAATGGTAGAAGAGAAGATGAGAGAAGAGAAGGTGCCTTTCCCATCCGAGAGACCAACGGAGACATGAAAATGAAAAACATAAGTCCCTCTGCTCTACCTCACTTCCATGGACTAACTACTGAAGACCTTGATACCTTCTTGTTTGAGTTTTCTATCCTTTGTAGAACTTATGACTATGCTGAGGATGAGCAAAAGCTGAAACTCTTCCCCCCTACCCTCAAGGACGTGGCATTGCATTGGCTCATGGGGTTACCTAGAAACAGTATCACCACTTGGGCTCAAATGCAGCAAGATTTCAATACCAAGTACCGGGACTACTGTAGATCCAAGGAAGCTAAGGGAGAAATCTTTCAGATGACCATGGGAAGCGATGAATCTTTAGAAGACTACGATGAAAGGTTCCAACTCAGTTACAAATGGGCCAGGTGCACACTTGAACTGGAATCTCTGAAGCTGGTTTTGCTCTGAGGAGTCCCTGAAGACCTTCTGGTTACCCTTAACATGCTGGTTGGAGGAAACATCGACCAACTACCTTACGAGGACATAAAGACTATGTTTAGAAACCATTCTAGGGTGGCCTAGAAGAGAGGTAGGGGGAATCATCTTTTAGCTAGTACCTCTTTCTCCAAGCATGAGTTTGCTAACCATATGTAAGACCTCAAGAGTGAAATGAGACAGACTATTGCCATGCAACTTGATACCTTCTGAATTCAGTAAAAGAAAGAATAAGCTGAGAGGGCTTTGGCCATGTTTTGTCCTAGATACACGAGGAAACATCCCAAGAATGAGTGCCCATTGCACTCAGTAGAGGTATGTTTCGTTTGTGAGGAAGACCACCCCACCAACCAATGCCCTACCTTGCTTGGATTTAAAGCCATGTACCTAGGGACTGAGGTGGCTACTGAACCTCTCTACTTCCTCAACCAAAAGAGGCCACATGGACCCAGACCTTATCAGAAAGGGATGCAAGGGACATCCCAAGCTTATTACAACCCCAACCAATCTGCTCATATACCTGCTTGGGGCCCCCTTGCTCATCCTTCCTGGTCCGCACCTCCTCCATGGTCTTATTCATCTCCATGCTACACCCAACCTCCTTCTCACTCGTTTCACTCTCATGCCCAGCCACAACCTCAGTGGAATGCACCTCAACTGGGGTGGAGGCCCCAATACAACACTCCTCCCGCCATTTTGCCTCCACCACTGGCTCAACTGCAACCATTACCTCCTGCTCCTCCAAGACAACCCCAGATGCCTGCTCAACTGAACTCGAACCCCAACAACATACAGGCCCAGCAGGTATATACTGGGGAGACAACATGCCCTACCTATGTTGTGGAGATCCAGGAGATCAACTTGCAATCTGGGAAGGTCCTTCCAGAGCGCCAACCTCCTCCACTAGAGGAGGAGGAAGAGAAACAGGAAAGTGAACCCCAAGCTATTCCACCCTTTCCTGAGTGACTCACAGTAACCACAAAACCCAACCCAGAAGAGGATGAGCTTCTCGGAGAGCTCAAGCAGTTGTGTGTGAAAATACCACTTCTCCAGGACATAAAAGATGTACCGATATACAAAAAATTGATTAAGGAGAAGTGTTTCAAGCACCCAGGTAGGCGAAAGAAAGATGCCTCAACCATAAATGTCATAGGACAACTATCCGATCTCATGTTGGGGCAAGTAATCTATCCAAAGTATTTGCACCCTGGGAGTCCTGTAGTTGATGTCCACATCCATGGCACCATCATACCCCACACCTTCATTGATCTAGGGGCCGCCATTAATGTGATGACCAGGGACACCATGCTTAAGCTCAACCTTCAGAGTTCCTTAAGGAAGACCTCAACAATGCTGCAATTAGTAGACCGCTCCACCGTGACTCTTGAAGGGATCATGGAAGATGTCTTGGTCTATGTCGACTCCTGGGAATACCCTGCAGAGTTTTTGGTCCTTCATCCAAAGGCAAAACTCACAGGATATCCCCTCATTTTGGGAAGGCCTTGGCTGGCTACTGCAGATGCTTACATCAGCTGTTGAGCCGAAAGCATGACCATAAAAGATGGGCCTATGTCCAAACAGCTGCTCCTATACCCTTCTCCCCAACCTCTGCTAGAACATGACTTACCCCTCTGGTTGGAAGAAGGAGAAGAGGATGAGGTCTAATCTGCACCATTATGCACAGTAGAGGCCACCAGGGGAGGTCCTCCAACCGAGGATGATTTGATTGAGAACTTAATCCAAAATCCTCCCCCTAGTGCACTGTCCTTGGAAGAGTTGGTGGAAGATACCCAAGCCAATGCTTTAGTGGACCTATGTGCGACTGATCCGACCACTCCCAGAGTTAAGAATGTGGAGTTTGACCCTGAGAGGACTTTAAAGATCAGCTCCTCCCTCTCTCCCTCTCAGGAAAAGGAGCTATGTAGCCTCTTGACCCGCCATTTGTAGGTTTTTGCCTGGAGCTACAAGGAAATGAAGGGAATCCATCCCTTAGTCTGTACCCATCATATCTACATTAAGGAGGACTATAAGCCAGTCAGGCAACCTCAGAGGAGAATGAATCCAGCCCTCAAGGACATTGTTAAAGAAGAAGTGCAAAAATTGTTGGATGCAGGATTCATCTACCCCATCTCGGATAGCGAATGGGTTTCCCCTCTAGTGTTGGTACCGAAGAAAAATGGGAAATGGAGAATTTGTGTGGACTACAAAGAGCTGAACAAAGCCACCAAGAAATACCACTTCCATTTACCTTTCATAGATCAAGTGTTGCATGGACTGGTAGGGAAGAGGTTTTTCTCTTTCCTAGATGGGTTCAACGGGTATAATCAGATCCAAATCAGCCCGGAGGACCAAGATAAGACCACCTTCACTTGTCCATGGGGTACCTTTTCCTAACGCATCCTTCCCTTTGGGTTATGTAATTCCCCTACCACTTTCCAGAGAGCTGTATTAAGCATCTTTGCCGAGTTGATCCATGATTCGGTGGAAATCTATATGGATGACTTTACTCCTTACGGGTCTAGCTTCCAAGAATCCTTGTCCAACCTGGGAAAAGTTTTGAGCAAGTGCATTGAGATGAACCTGTCCCTCAGCCCTGAAAAATGTGAATTCCTGATGATTGAAGGGACTGTGTTAGGTCATACCATTTCTTGCCAAGGATTACAGGTGGATCCCAGTAAAATTGCTATCATAAAAAAAGGTTCCACCTCCTCAGAAGGTAAGGGATGTTCGGAGTTTCTTAGGCTTAGCGGGATATTATAGAAGATTCATTAAAGACTTTAGTAAGCTAGCCTCGCCATTGTTTGGCCTCTTAACAAAAGATGTTGAGTTTAAATGGTCTGATGACTGCCAAAGGGCTCTGAATGAACTAAAGGATAAGTTGGTGCCTGCCCCAATTTTGAGAGGCCCAAACTGGGCCCTACCTTTCCACATCCACACTGATGCCTCGAAAAAAGCCATAGGGGCAGCCTTAGGACAAGTTGAAGAAAAACTTCCATATGCCATATACTTTGTCAACAAAAACTTATCCAAGGCAGAAATGAATTATACGGTAACTAAGAAAGAGTTCTTAGCTGTGGTCCATTCCATGAAAAAGTTCTGACACTACATCACTGGCTATCAAACATTTGTACATACTGACCATGCTGCAATTAGATATTTAATGAATAAGCTTGATGTGAATGCTCGTATTATTAGATGGTTACTTTTGTTGCAGCAGTTTGATTTGACTATCGTTGACAAACCAGGTAAAGAAAATGTTGTTGCTAACTTCTTGTCTAGATTGGATTTGCCTGCAGGTGAAGAAGGAACAACGGATGACCAGATGCCAGATGAGCATCTGTTTGCTATCTCAGTACTCTCCCCGTGGTTTGCTGATATAGAAAACTATCTAGTCTTAGCACAGTTCCCTCTGCATCTATCCTCAAAGAAGAAGAGCAGAATCGTGAGGAAGAGTGCCACATTCACTTGGATCGGGGACAACCTGTTTGAACTTGGCCTTGATCAGATTTTAAGGTGTTGTGTAAGGGAGGAGGAAGTCTTTGACATCCTCCAAACCTGTCACGATGGGCCTTGTGGAGGAAATTTTGCAGCCAAGAGGACTGCCTACAAAATCCTACAGGTAGGCTACTATTGGCCCACTCTTCGTCAAGATGTCAAAAGATATATCAGCCAATGTGACCGATGCCAAAGGATGGGGAAACCGACTCCAAGGGACGAAATTCCTCTCCCACCTCAAGTGACTCTTGAGCCATTTGAGAAGTGGGGTATGGATTTTGTGGGTCCTATCAACCCTCCTTCAAGGCAACGGTCTTACATCATTGTGTGCACAGACTATCTGACAAAGTGGGAAGAAACCAAGGCAATCAAAGAAGCAACAAAAGAAAAGGTGGCTAAGTTTTTAAGAGAAAACATTTTCTACAAATTTGGCTACCCAAGAGAGTTAGTCTCCGATAAAGGAAGCCAGTTCACCTCCAAATTGATTGAAGACTTGCTTGCTCATCACAAGATCAAGCATAGGGCTTCCACCACATATCATCCTCAAGTGAATGGGCAAGTGGAAGTCACCAATAGAGCATTAGAAGGGATTTTGACTAAGGTGGTGAGCAGCAGCAGAAAGGATTGGGCAGATCGCCTGGTTGAGGCCACTTGGGCCTACAACACCACTTGGAAGACCACAACCAGTTTCACACCCTATGAGCTGGTCTATGGGAAGAGAGCTTTGCTGTCAATCAAGTTTGAGTACAACACATTAAGGATGGCAGCTCAGCTGGAGCTAGATCTGATCCATGCTCAACAAGAAAGGTTAATGCGGTTGAATGGGTTAGATACACACAAAATGCACGCCCTCCTCCATTCATAAGTGATTCAACTTCAGAGGAAGGTATGGCATGACCGACACCTCAATGACAAACAATTCCAGCAAGGAGATTGGGCGCTGCTGTATGATTCCAGACATAAGGATTTCAAAGGGAAGCCGAGGACAAGATGGCTAGGAACATATGCAGTGGAAAAGTGTAATGACAATGGTTCTGTCCTTATCTAGACTATTGACGAAGAAGCCATCCCCATGCTCGTCAATGGGCATCGACTAAAGATCTACAAGAAACCTCTTTCGAGGCAAGAGTTCATCAAAACTGTGGAAAAATCAGTGCTGGTCATAGAGAAGGGTTCTGCCTCTATTTTGGGCACACCCTGAGCATCATTATATATCGAAAAAAAAATGCAATAAAAAAGATCCTTGGGTGAAAACCTTTTTGAGGTGCCCAAGGCAGATGGTAGGGCTAAAAACCTCATTGATGGGCTCCTGCTGTCTCTTAAAAAAAAAAAAGAGAGAAAAAAAGAGAAAAGAAAAAAGAAAAAAGAAGAAGAAGGAAGAAACAGAGGAAAAACACACAAGCTTAATCTTTGGAAATTTTTGCAAGTTGCAGGAACACAGTACAAAAAGGAGGCCTGTCAAATCAAGGACAAGGGTCCCTACCAAGCTACCAGGCAGCCTCACATACACTCCCTCCATGAACACTCATTTTTTCTAAGGTTTGGACACAATCTGGTCATGGTTCAGCCTTCTACAGCAAGCTACAGGACTTTCTACAGGAAGTTCTGTATTTCTACAGGAATCATCCTGTAAAGCTTTTGGGCGGGCCAGAATCGATTATGAGGAAGGATTTGAAGCTTGAAGCCCATTGAGGAGGCATGCAACCACTCTTTTCTTCCATCCTCCACTTGTTTCACCTCCTTTCACCACCCTTGCTCCCACCTGGTCGAATATACCTGCACAGTCATACCAGAACCCTATTTTTCAGATAATAATTTGTTTTTTTCAAATAAAAAATAAGGCATTCAGAGGTTCGCACACTTCACCTGTCAAGGCGACCTCAAGACCCTTCACCTGTGAACGTGACTCCATTTATTTCAACATGCACCCCAGAAGGAGAAAAGGATACAGGATGTCTTACAGGAATCCTGTAGCAGCTAATCCAGCTGGAGCACATACCATGAAGACACCAGCAGCTCACCAAACCGGTGCATCCAGCATTCACCACCAGGGAACCGGGTCTCAAAGTCTCGTAGCCAGCAGTAGCCAATGAAGAGGAGTTACAACACTTGTGCACGATGCAGCAGCAAGCAGATCCAGCATTTCTCGTCCCGAAACCTGAAAAATCCACGTTCACGGCCGCACAAGTAAGTGCCTAACCTTATTTCGTCAAATTACATAAGCTATACTCTAAATGTGCATGACTGTGAGAATGGACAGATTGAACAAGTCTGGTTGCCATTCAATTGGCCACCATAGCTAGTCAGGCGGCCTCGTAGGATCTTCTTTGCTTCTAGTGAAGCCAAGTCCCCGTATAAATGTATCAAATATCTGATACGACATCTTTGGTGATTGTTTTAACCCATACAAAGACTTCTTTAAATTGCATACCAGTTCTTTCTTACCCTTCACCGTAAAACCTTCAGGTTGCTTCATGTAGATCTCCTCTTCCAAATCCCCATGAAGAAATGCTATCTTCACATCCATCTTCTACCTCAATATCAAAAGCAGTAGCAACATATAGAAGTAATCTAATAGAAGTTACCTTGGCAATAGGATAAAAAATATCATGAAAATCAATTCCCAACACCTAGGAATAACCTTTTTCTACCAACCAAGCTTTGTATTTCTCCACCTTTCCTTTTGCATTTGTCTTCTTGTTGAACACCCATTTGCTACCAATGGGTTTCCTTCCAGAAGACAACTCTACTAGATCTGAAGCCTCATTTTTGTGCAAAGATGGCATTTCATCAACCATGGCCTCTTTCCATAGTTTTCCATCCTCTGAATCTATTGCTTCCTTCATAGTTCTGGGATCATCATCAGTAATAGATAAAGAAAAATTTGAATATAAAGTAGATGGACTATACCTTTGTAGTTTCCTTCTTTCTCGAACTAATCTTCTCACGCCCGGAGTTTGTGGCTCTTCATCTTCTGATTCCTCCTCTATTGTAGAGTCTCCTCCTTTAGTTCAAACTTTATCTTCTCAGGTTCCTTTGGTTGGAATTCATGTTTAATAACATATTTTACCTCTCTAAACACCACACCTTGACTATACACAACCTTCCTTGTTACTGGGTTCCAAAGCTTATAACCCTTTAAACCATCCTTATACCCAATAAAGATGCACTTTTCCGATTTACTATCCAACTTGGT
Source organism: Pinus taeda (assembly GCA_000404065.3). Lineage (NCBI taxonomy): Eukaryota > Viridiplantae > Streptophyta > Pinopsida > Pinales > Pinaceae > Pinus > Pinus taeda. Next base: position 118,686 of record APFE030929699.1, on the reverse strand, counting down.
TCATTTCTCCTTTGGAACATGTACATATCCATCACATAAAAATACCCTCAGATGTGAAAGAGAGGGTTTCTTACTAGTCCATACCTCTTGTGCAGTCTTATCCTCCAACGTTGATGAAGGTGATCTATTGACTAGGTAACATGCTGTCTCCACCACCTCTGCCCAGAAATCCTGTCCTAACCCGACACCACTGAGCATGCTTCTTGCCCTTTCCATGAACGTCTTGTTCATTTTTTCTGCAACTCCATTTTTCTCAGGTGTGTATGGAGTAGTCTTCTGCCATGCTATACCACACTTCTTACAGAAATTTTCAAATTCCTTACTGCAAAACTCTCCACCATTATATGTCCTTAGCACCTTTATATTCTTCTTTGTCTCATTTTCCACTAGAGCCTTAAATTCTTTAAACCTGTCAAAGACTTCAGATTTCTTCTTAAGGAAATATATCCATGTATTCCTTGAGAAGTCATCTATAAAGGATACATAGTACACAAACTTACCTAGTGATGGAACCTTCACAAGTCAAAACACATCACTATGCACAAGCTCTAATATCTGTTTCACCCTCTTACCATCAGAGGGGAAACTCACCCGATTCTACTTCCCATCTACACAATTTTCACATAAATCAAATCCAGAGAGCTATTACTCATACTTTCTACCATACCTTTACCATGAAGTATTCGAAGGCCCTTCTCTCCAATATGTCCAAGCCTTTCATGCCACAGCATGGTCTTCTCTCCATAGACCACTATATTTTCTGCTCCACTTTCAAGAACCATAGAACTGTTGCACCCATCAACAAAAGTGCTACCTTGTAGCTTGTACAGAGTTCCAATTCGAAATCCCCGCATGAATACCAGTGCCCCGTAAACCATCTTACAAGTATCCTTCTCGAACATTGTTTTTACACCTGCATCATCCAGCTTGCTTACAAAAATTAGATTTCTGGCTAATGCAACAATATGTAGAACACTCAAAAGTGTTCTGACCATTCCACCTTGAAACATCAACTTTACTTTTCCACGACCAATGATTCTAGCTTTCTTGTCATCCCTAAAGAAGACATCACCACGATCATATTTCTTATACTCGCAGAACCATTCTCTATGGGGAGTGAAGTGAAAGGATGCATTTGAGTCAATCAACCATGCCTCATGATCTACATGTGTATTTGAAGAAGCCAAGTACACATCCCCACCTTCATCTAAGGTGGTTTTCACCTTTGTCGAAGGAGCATCATCAAATCCCTTTCCTTTATCAGGAAATTTAGATTTAAAGTCCCTTTTGTAGTGCCCTTCCTTTCCGAATTTCCAGCACACCACCTTTACAGGTTTTCCTGGAGATTTAGATCTCCCTCTATATTTAGACCTCCCACTCAATGACTTATTTTTGTTTCTATTCTAGGATCATCCTCGTACAAATAAGGCATCACCATTCTGGCTCTCCATATTTTTCTGTCTCATTTCCTTCGTCAGCAAAGATGAGACTATTTCATCAAAGTGTAAGGCAGTTGCATTGCTACCTATTGAAATAACCAGACTATCCCACGAATCTGGTAGATAACACAACAAAATAATGCACTTATCTTCATTTGAAATTTTGATATCAATGGACGATAACTGAGTTACCACAGTATTAAACACATTCATATGCTCTGTCACTAAGACTCCATCTTTCATCCTCAGGTTATACAACTTTTTCCGCATGAATAGTTTATTCACCAAAGACTTAGATTGGTACAAAGTCCCTAACTTTTCCCACAAAACCTTCCCTGTAGCTTCCCCTGATACATTCAGTAATACTGAATCTAAGACACGTAATCATATTGTGATCTTTTCCTTCTGATCCAACTTCTTCCATTCTTCATCAGACACTCCTGTTGGTTTAGTACTCAGATCTACTATGATTCACTGATCTTTATCCACCAATAGATCCTCCATCTTGAGTTTCCACAACTCAAAACTCTGACCATTAAATTTCTCAATCTCTATCTCTCCACTGCTCGCCATCTTCTTTCACCACTAGAATCAATCTCGTAGATCTCCCATTGAACAGGGTCTACCATAAGCCCGAGCGAAACCCCTCAACAAGAAAGGCGTCCCCTTGAAGCCAAAACAACTCTAATACCAAATGTAGGTTTTAACCTCGTACAGAAATTACCTGCATCTGAATTCTAAAACACAAAAAATAAAAAATGCGAGAGAATAACACATAAAACACATATACACATAGATTTTCCCCTGGATCCCAAAATGAGACTACCAGATTGATTTTTTATTATGTTCCTTTCAATTTTACAATACATATTTATACATGCTGAAGCATCCACTACCATGGACCGAAAACCATCGCGTCCAAAACCATGTGCGAAAAATCATGCACAACACCATAAGTAGGTAGTGGAAAGAATATAACACAACCCAACAAGCCAAGGTGATTATCTTTTAGTATTATTGTTCCAAACATCTCCAGTCATATCAAAGAGGACCTTTATTACCAGAATTGAATTAACTCATCCTTCCACTAGACTTCTACAACAATGAAGAAATTCTGAATATAATGGGACTACTACTATATAGATCCCAACATTCTTATTGTTGAACAAGACTTTTGAAGGGATTAATCCTTTAACTGTTTAATGTTTGCTTCAACTAAACCCTTTACTATAGAAGATTTGATTTTATCAAAAAGCTTCTGGAATTGACTACCAAATCAATCTGGGAGACTTCCCATATCTGCGCTATACCTCAGTTTTGAACAAGCCCTTCCATAATTAGCTGAGATAGAATGTACAATGAGATATACCAATAGAACTCTTGGAGTAAATACTAAATATAATTCAGTTCACAATTATATTTGTGAATTGAATGAAATAACTAAGAGATATGTTGTCTTTATTATCAACATTTTCAATAATTTTGTCAATCATAAGATGTCTTACAGTCATTAGGATTCCACTGGAGATGATATTTCATCATATATCTCAAAAATGCTATAGGATATTGACGTCACAGTATATATGTATTCATGATGCCATATATCCAAAATACCATGAAAGATTTAACAAGCATCTAAAATCATGTACCTATTACTATTTTTTAATTCATTAGCAACATCTTGAAAAATATAAATGGAGTCATACTATGATGTTGTGCCAATGTAAAGTTGCCTTTCTACTATATCAATTTTGTAAATCCATCTATATTTGAGTTGCATATGATGACTAACGAGCATGCTTTGAATTTATAACATACCATAAATTGCCATACAAATGAGATTTTTTGATGATATTTGTAGGTTGTAGATATCATACATTTTACATAGTAGTCTTAATGAAAGATTTGGATTTATTGCAAACGATTTGAGGCTATAATAATAGGCTATCAAATTTCACTGTTTTGAAAGAAGAACCAAAAAATTCCACTTGTCTTGGATAATTTCAACAAGAGATAGGTTGATCCATCGAATAATCACCTGAATACTTTGCTTGTAATGTTAGTGGGCCTAGCAAGGATCCACACGTACTTGTTTGCCTTTCCATAGCCATCTTATCTCTTCAAGTGTTGCAAAGTGCAACAAATCTGTTGTAATTGTTGAAGTTCCATGAGTAACTATTGAGATTTTAGAGTGTGGTGTTTCAGATTTCAATATCCTTAGAATGATATTTATTTGTCATGAACCCCCTTTCTTATGATACCAGAATCTCAGATATGCAGATAGGCTAATCCTTTAACTTCAATAAGCATATTCCAAATGGAAAACCCCGAACACTACTCTTTTCCAAACCCTCTTGATTGATGCCACAAAGGACGAGGAGACCCTACCTTTTGTGGCCTTTTATACTTCTATGTGAGACGGACAAAGCCCAAATACAAGGCTAAAGGCATGTCAATGAGCTCAAGAATAATATTATAGATATGAGCTTAGATTCTAGGAAAATTGTAGCTTCAAATATGAATTCATATAAAACCTGTAATTGATAAGGAATTTCAAGTGAGACGCTATCTCCAAACCAAATTCAATTAAAGGGCGATTTCATAATAGAATATTTGTCCCTAAAGAAACCAAAGCTTCCAGGTTGTAGTCATTAAAAAAGGCCTTAGACATAGATCATTTGACCATCAATTTGACAAAGAGTTATGTCCTAGAGATGCTTGATTGATCAGGCCATGATCTCATTTCCTTTCTCAAATCTGCAACCTATAATTTTGTAGTAGGAGTTTCAGTGCTCCATTATGACTGATCTTCGAAGAGGAAGTAGGTCAAAAGTCAGAAACTTCTTGTGATTGTTTTCTTCCTTTCCTGGGCTTATCCTCACCTTAGCTCTCATACCATATTAATTTTAGTTTAAGATGGTACTTGCTAGATAAATTACTTCAATGTTCCATAGAGGCCCAATCTTTAATTTCCATTATTTTTATTAGCAATCACAAAAAACATTATCACATTAACAGTAACAGAAGAGAGAATACAAATGACATGTATAATACAAGCCAATATAAGAGAACTTAGAAATTGGCTCAAGCCAAGGAAAAATCCCAATATGGGAAAACCCTTGGTCAAATCTTCTTATTATTAATATCAAATTTTAGCAGGGAGAGTACAATAATATACATAGTCAAGATTTTCTTGCGAATGAGGAGATCCACAATCACAACCCTTAATCATAAACGCAATTCTAGAGCTAATGAGATGTATCTTGTTTAAATCGGTGACATACGTAGAAGAATCTTTGATAGATGAGCTATGCTTTCATTTTATCTAAGAGCTACTATAATCAATTCAACCATCTAATGAATATTCATAATTACAAAAATACCTCATATCTTATGATCATTAAGGTTGAATAATGTTGTTGATGCTAGGAGCTCTAGTAAGGGAAAGTGGTACATTGCTTCAGCACTTACAAAACTGCAGCCCTCCTACAAGTAGTAAACCCTCTATCTATTTACAAGACATAGCATATTATAGCCTTCAAACATACCTTCACACCAATCTGCCTTCATCAAAATAGGTCTTCATCCTACCTATGTAGATGATAACCCTCACGGTCCTCTGTTTATCAATTCAATTCATGTGACCTGTTTGAGAAAGGTATCCTATAAATGTGACTCAACTACAAGAGAGATGTCATACCATTTTCTCACAGCCAAACCTGTGATCAACTTCAGAAGGAACCTAGAACTATAACAGAAAGAGAAATAGGCCCAAAAAAGAACACAATAAAACATAGACTTCCTCCTAAGAGGCTTGGCTTCCTACCTAAGGAACTTGGATCATGATAACGACCGAAGAGATAACAAATTTTCCCTTGATACCATCTTTGTAGATATTCCTCTTCTGCGGCCCAATTCAGAGAGAATAATAAGGAAAATGATGTGTAAAAATGAGGGAGAAGGCACCTCTATTTATATAATTTGATGGAGGACAAGAGACATGTTTGTTGGGTTTAATGAGCTGACTTATAGGAGAGGCCAACCTTGATAATTTCTTATCAGAAAACAAAAATTCAAAATTACACTTCCACTTATCCAAATGAGACAATATTTATATTGAATTTGGTCCTCTCGAAAAGAGGAATTCAATGGAATGATTATCTCCATCAACTAAGATGGCCAAAGTGAAATTTGGCCCTAGTTACCAATTTTAAAAATTTCAATCCACACTTTGTCCTCCATGCCAACTTTGCCTATGCTGCCCACATATCCTACTGGGCATAAATGCCCGAGCTAGTAGATGTCATTTTCCAACTAGTACCTAGATATGAATGTACTATGATCAATGTGATCCGCCTTACAACTTTGTTTGAGTCTCTTGTTTTTTGTACTTGATAAAACTTTGGATGGATCCTTTTGCTTTTCCCTTTTTACCCTCTCCCTTTTCCACAACATTAAAAGAATTGGAGAAGCTTCTAGATTCTGAATGAAATTTTTTGTGGCCTATAAGGAATAATGAAAATGCTACTTGTCAATGACACTAAAGATAAACATAATAAGCATAACTTTCTAGACAAGAACGAGTGTCTGAGATTCAGGCCACTTCCTCCACAATTATGTAATTTGTATTTATGACAGGATGTTAAAATTGGCATCCATGGAAAAACTTCATGTGGGTCATCTTATTCATGGATGATAGTATTTTTATTATATTCCTCTCATCGAGAGGTGTAGGATTGATATAAATATCATCCGATTCCGATAAGTATTCAAGGAGATATGAATTTATTTTGATTATGGAATTATTATCAAGCCGACCTATAACTCATGTAGGCTCAGAAGCCCAACAGTCCCATCTATTCAAACACCAACGTTGTGGATAAATATAGGAGGACTTTTCCTCATTTTCACTCACACTTCTGATCATATATCTCTCTCTATACTGCGTAGAAATGAGTCTCTTCTCTACTGCGTAGAAATGGGTCTCTCTCTCACACATGTGAAGCCCGAAACTGCTAAAATAGAAGCTGCAACTACAGAAGTAAAGATTGACCTATGTGGCCTACAATATCTCCTCTTTGCTTGTTTTATGTCGATTGCTTAATGTTCTATTTGCACTTTACTTTATGTACATGTGATTGCTAATCTGTGGAATATAATAAGAAAAAGAAGTAAATTGTGATAAGCATAGAACATACCATAACTTGACATGGTATCAAAGCTGAGGTGAAGACAAAGCCCGAGCAAGAGCAAGATCAATCACCAAAGAGAAGATTGGAAAGGCTACCCTAAAAGAACTATGGGGTCCTCAACACTCTTTCCTGCCGAAGACAAGCTCCGTGGGAAAGTTGACTATCACGGATGGAAGATGTCTATCGATCTAACCCTGGAGGATCAAAGAGTGTTGGGTCATGTGAGAGGCAATATTGTTGAGCCTCCATAAAATGCACCTCCTACTGCCAGGAACAAATGGAAAAACAAAGAAATTAAAACAAAGAAGATCATCCAGGACTCTATCGACAAGCACTTGGTGGCCTACATCTCTGAACTGGACACTTCCAAGGAAGTCTACGATAGACTGGTGAGTTTATTTAAAGTAAATGATGCAAATCATGTTTTGTTTCTTAGAAATAAGCTGTAGGAAATTAAGAAGGGTAAAGATGAGAGTATGCAAGCATACTTCTTAAGAATAACCGAGATCAAGAATGATCTCCTATCTATTGGGGGGCTATTACTGACAGGGAAATGACACTCGTGACTCTTGGAGGATTACCATCCGAATGGTACGTGTTCAGGACTACTCTTCTGAACTATAATGTAACTCTTGGTTTTGAGCAATTAATGGCTAGATGCATTCAAGAAGAAACAAGGGAAGAAGAGAAAGGAATGCCAATGCCTAAAGGTCCTCCTCCTACCTTTTTTCTTCTCATGCTAATAAAAGAAATAATTCCGGGTCTAAATTGAAAAGAAAGGTTGGATCTAAGGATGGAAGAAAAGGACAATGTTTCATTTGCAATAAATTGGTCACTATGCAAGGGAATGCCCTGATAGAAAGGACTCCCACCATGACGATGATCAAAATCCCTCTCATGGTAATCGAAGGGATGGAAAATTTAATAGCAAAGGTAAGACGAGAGCTGGGAATCGAGGGAGAGGACAACAATTCAAGAAGGCTAGAAAGTCTAGGATCTATTAAATGCACTTGACCTCAAAAAGAGCCTAGTGTCCATCTCGGCAATGGAAGACAAAGGCTACAAGGTAACCTTAAACAATGGCAAGGTATGTATATGGAAAAATAATGTTAAAGATACCTTTACTCTTGGGTTTAGAGTTGATTCTTTATATTAGGTCGGTGGAAGTCCGCTAGGTGTCATGTCTTGTGACACAAAGCTTCAGTCCGAACATTGGCATCGGAGGTTTGCCCACCTTCATTACAAAGCTCTACCCGATGTAAGAAAAATGGTGACAGGGATGCCTGAATTCCGAGTAGAGAAAGAAGGTGTATGTCCAAGATGTGCCAAAGGAAAGCTCAAAAGGGGACCATTCCCCTCAAGCCAAAGCAAGACCTCCAATATATTACAGTTGGTTCACTCAGGCATACCTGATGTTGGCATTAAGAGGGAGACTACTACACCACATACTTCTAAGCAGAATGGTGTGGCAGGAAGGAAGAACCACACGATTGTGGAATCTGTCTAAGCCATGCTACATGGTCAAAGACTTCCAAAGTTTCGATGGGATGAAACTGCAAACACTGTTGTATATGTACAAAATCGATGCCCTCATCAAGCATTGAGTTCTAAGACTCCTGAAGAAAAGTTCACCGGAAAGAAACCTGATGTTTCTCATTTTAGAATTTTTGGAAACCCTGTATATTTTCATGTGCCGAAAGAGAAAAGAAATAAATTGGGTGCATCTAGAAAGAAGGGAATTTTCGTGGGCTATGGTGAAAATACTAAAGTCTTTAGAATCTATGTAGCCAGTCAAAGGGAAGACGTAATTAGTCATGATGTCACCTTTGATGAAGAGATAGCTCTCAGCAAGGTGAACAATCTTCTGACTTTGAGGAGCTCTCAGGAAGCTGACACCAGGGAACCGAAAGAAAAGGATGAAGAATCAATGCCTGATGTAGAAGAACCCATGGATCCGATTGATCCTCCTCCACATGAGCCTTCCTCTTCTAGGAAGATGCCTTCATGGCTTAGGGGGTTCCATGATGATGCTAAAGGACATGCTGCACCCCGAGGAACCTTTCATGAAAGTAAGAAACCTAATAGGTATCAGGGATACCTGACCATCATGAGAACGATCATACAAAATGAGCCTTCATCATTCTCAGATACCGTCAAGCATCAAGTATGGAAGGATGCTATGACCAAAGAATATGAGTCCATCATGAAGAATGATGTTTGGGAAGTGTTGAGGGAAATGTTCCCCTAGGGCTTTTTGGGTTGAAACCCTCGCAGACTGAAAGTTGTCTATAAAGAGAAACACACATTCACACAGCCATTATGCTATTATAAGCAAATTCTATAGTATGAGGGGGAGTACCTTAGGTCCTACATTTGAGAAGGTCCTTTAGTGTCCAAACCCTTCTTCAAGTTCCTTTCACTCCTTTGTCCTGCAAAACAACCAATTCCAAAGAACACAGCGGTATATGGACAAAAACTTATAAAGAAATCAGCTTCATGTTATAAAGGAAGGTAGTTAGTTATGAAATTTAAACAACCATTCACATATGAATTACAACATGAATATGATAAACATAAAGAAGATTTATATCAGGAACCAAGACGTGTTTCTTTTATTATAGACATATAAAATGCATAAAAGGAATAATTTCACCTAAGTCACCTTTCGCAAGCTCCAAGTAAAGCTTCCTTCCGGATCTGTCCAGCCTCAAGCCTTTAGCAAACTCCTTCCATGACTTACTCCATGATGTCATAAGTAGTGGATGAACATCAACACACAAGGAAACAAGGGTTTCTTGTACAAATGAGGGAAGTGCAGAAGGCACAAGGGTCTTCACACCTGGTCAAGGGAAAAATCTCAGTATAATAACCTTTCTCTCTCTTCTCTCCTCCTTTAGGCCTTTCCTTTGAGGTCTTTTTATACCTCTCCCAAAGTAGTTTTTTAGTTGGGAGTTGGTTGGGAACAGTTGGGCTACGGACACTAACAGGTGATCAGCAGGTAAAACCCGTGATCTCCACCCGAAATTAAGGATTTTTATATTTTTTTAAGTGTTTTCATACATAAACACGGGTTGGGTATATGCCTACCCACGTATACATGCATTTAAGTCAAGGAAATGTCGCGTATAAGGGATAAAACATTGTTTTTAAATTTTGGACCAGGTCTGGAAGGAGTGGTTGCGCCCAAGGTGTCTTTATCTTGGTCATAGACTAAGACAAGGTCACCTTCTGAAAAGACTCGAGGATGGATTGATTTATCATACTGCGTTTTAACCCTTTTCTTATGAGCCTCATTCATCGTGGCGGCATCGCGATGCTGCTCATCGAGATGTTCCAGGCGAAGGAGGTGCTCTTTGAGACTCGAAGTCTATGGAAGGAGCTCAATAGCTAACTTAAGAGATGGAATTTCACATTCAATCGGAAAGATAGATTCCATCCCATAAACCAACTAAAAAGGTGTAAAACTAGTAGCAGTCTTCACAGAGGTCCGGTATGCCCAAAGACCCGAATACAACATAACATGCCAATTGGACCGATTTTTGTCGATTTTCCGTTGGAGGATCGTCTTAAGAGTTTTATTGACTGCCTTGACCTGTCCATTGGCCTGAGGATAATAAGGAGACAAATGCTCCTGCCAGAAACCCAATTTGAGAGCCAATTCAGACATCAGTTGATTCTGGAAATGACTACGATGATCAGTGACAATCTCTCTCGAGATACCAAATCTTGAGATAACCTGATTGAAAAGGAACAATGTTGTTGTGTCACTATCATTTTTATAAGTGGGCATGGCCTCGGCCCACTTCTTAAAGTAGTCTACAACCACGATAATGTACCTGTGATTCGCCGCTGAAGGCAGATTACAAGTTGTAAAATCAATAGCCCACTTAGTAGAAGGACCGACGGTGACAACGGGAAAAAGAGGAGCTAGATGAGCACGGATCTTCTAAGTAAAGATTTGACAGGGGTGATAGCATTTGACCACTTCCACATAGTCTTTAAAGAGTGAAGGCCAAAAATAGCCGGCACGTAAGATGTGCTGGGCTGTAGCAAGTCTTGATAGATGACCACCACAAGCTCCACTGTGGCAGTCATTTAGCACTGACTCTACTTCCTCTAAGGTTAAACAACGTTAAAGGATTGAATCAACCCCTTGACGGTATAAGGTATCACCAATGATAACATAATTTTTAGCTAGGTGACGTAATTTTCGACGTTCATCCTTGGAGAAAGTAGAGGGAAACTTCGAAGTCTAGAGATAGACAATGATATCTCCATACCAAGGGTTGAGTGAGGAGATCAGGAATAAATGTTCGTCGGGAAAACTTTCCTCATAAACAGTATCCTCTGCACAAGGCAGCTCAGAAATTAGCTCAGTGAAAACCATGTATTTCTTATACTTGGCAGACAAGAACTCGAGATAAAATTCTTGCAAGATGACTATCCATCTATTATATTTGCCCCTAATCACTCGCCTACTGAGGACAAATTGAAATGGATTGACCGCCGCTAAGACAAAAGTTTTCACAGCAGGATATAATGACGGAGCCGCTGGACAGCATGGACAACTGCCAAGGCCAACTTCTCAACCGGAGAATAGCATCGTTCAAGACCTATTAAGCCTCAGCTCAAATAATAAATGACATGCTCGGTGAGAGAATCATCCTCCAGAATGAGAACCATACCAATGGTTGATTCTGCTGCAGCGAGATATAAAAGGAAGTCTCTCCCATAATCCGGTGGACTCAAAGCGAGGTAGAGACTAGTGCCTTTTTCAAAGCATCAAACGATCATTGCGCAAAGTCATCCCATACAAATGGAACTCCTTTCTGTAGAAAACACATGAACCCTTTAGTGATCTCGGCATAGTTTGCTATAAACCATCTTAAGAAATTAGCCTTCCCTTGAAGACTTTGAAGTTGTCGAATTGAGGAAGGGGGAGGCAACTGAACTATTGCCTCAACCTTGAAGGGATCAACCCGAATCCCTTCATTTGACACAATGAACCCTAACAACCGACCAGACGTAACAGTCAAAACGCACTTGTTGGGATTCAACCGGATTTTATAAAAATGACATCGCTCGAAAACCATTCGAAGGTGACTAGGGTGACCAGTTCTCTCTCAAGAACGAGCAGTGAGATCATCCAAGTATGCTTCGATGACATACTTGATGTCGTGGAAATCATATGACATGGCTCGCTGAAAGGTGGCTCCAGAATTTTTAATACCAAAATGCATATTTCTATATGCAAAGGTACCCCAGGGACATATAAAGGTTGTCTTATGTTGATCTTCAGGACGGATAGAAATTTGATTATAACCAGAAAAACCATCCATGAAGGAAAAAATCTCATTACCCGCACACTCATCGATAATGTGATCAATGAATGGTGTGAGGTAATTATCTTTCAGAAAAGCCTTGTTTAGGTCCCTAAAATCGATGCATACTTAGATTGTTCCTTGTTTTTTATCCACAGGGACTGGATTAGAAACCCAATCAGTAAGAGGAACAGGGTATATGAAACCCGCCTTCAGCAGCTTCTCCACTTCAACTTTGATAGTTGTTTCTTTGCTAGGGTTAACCGACCGAAGCCTTTGAAGAACTGGTTTGGTGTTTTCATACGTCTTGATCTCATGTTGAACTATAGATGGATCAATGCCAGGCATTTCTTTATAAGACCAAGCAAATATATCTCGAAATTCCTTGAACAGGTCGGTGTAAATTTGAATTTTTTCAGGGGAACACTCAATTCCGATGAAGAGATTCTCGATCATGTTAGGGATCGTAGAGATGTTTATAAGTATTGTTTTTGGAATCACCGACATATTACCTTCGGCACGAACGTGTGCTGGAGCCAAAGGATTTGACACTGTACAAACATCACTATACAGAGCTCGAAGAATCTAGATTCTACCTCCTGCAATGGAGGAAGAAGGTATGAACGATGGTGTAAATCTTTCCAAGGTCGATCTATACCCATCATTGCTTCGAGGATTGCTTCTTCAGAAGGTAAAACTGAATCTAAGCAGTCCAACGCAGAGGTAGAATCAAGGCTCCAAGTCGGGGCCACATCGCCATCTAACTCCTCTTCGAAAAAAGGAGTAGAATGGTCTTCTACAGAGTTGACGATAGACTGATATCTAAGCTCAGCTGCAGATATAGGGAATGCCATTCCATTCACTTTCCCTTCAACTAATGTGGTTGTAGGTGAAGCTAAGGTTCAAGGGTTTGAAAAATAATGAGTTCGGAAGAACTCTTCTCGCGGAGACTCCTTAGATGATGAAATGGCATTGATTTTAGCGAAAGGAGAGGGAAGATCAAAGGTACCCATCAAAGAGGAATACATCCCTACTCCTAAATTCTCAGTAGGCAGACGAGGGTTATCCACTAAAGGAACAGTACAGTTAGATCTTGCTTGAGGATCGACTGGACAATAATCCAATTGATCGACCTTAACGATTTTCCCCTCATGAGGAAAGCAAATGACACGAAAGAGAGTCGAAACAACGGTGTCCATTTTGTATACCCAGTTCCTTCCTAAGAGGGGATTATAGTCTAGGTTAGCATCTATGACTTCTACTTCAATACTAATGACCTTCCCCCCAACACATATAGGAAAGGTTGGGATAATCCCATGCGGCTTATGAGAATGACCATCGAATGCAGTCAAGACGATAGGTGAAGGAACTACCGAAGGTGATCCAATAGCCTTCTAGCATGACATCGACATGATGCACGTGGAAGCTCCTTCATCAATAACAGTATGAAAAATGTTAATTTTCCGGTATGTAGACTTTATTTGGAAAGCCATATGATGAGGGAGTCGCTTTTTGACATTTAACATGTCGAAAGTGAGCACTAAAGAGTTAGTTGGATCGACTGCCCCAATCGCGGAAAGTAAAGCACTTCGCTGAGCCGGACACGACTGGAGAACCACTAAAGCAAACATGGCGCACGGACTCTGAGCCAGATCCTCAACAATGGAGTAATTCTGGGCGGCCCTAGCATTAGGATTAATAGTCACGTGTTTAGCGGAACCCTTCGGTATCCATGGTATAGTCTCAATAGGGGGTTGCTCAATATGAAGGTTAATATTTCTGGGAACAGTCTTGTCCTTGGAAGTTTCGGCTTCACCATAATCACGTGACCAAGTAGCCACATGGACGTTAGAACCCACCATGAAAACATTCGATGATTTTTCCCCTTCCTGGTTTCCCCCTGCGGAGGTTCCAGGGTTTGAACTCGCGCCAACAATAAGTTGCTGCCCTTGGGGAAAAGGGTTGGTTAACACAGCTTGAGAACTAGAAATCCCTTGCTGCCCTAACAAGTGCTGAGCGTCTTCAATCTTGGGGCAAAGATGAGTTAAATGGTCTCCACTGCACAACTTGCATGGAAACTTGACTTTCTTTCTAGACTCATTTCTACCACCACCAGCATTATTACCGGATTTATTTGCGTCAGCCTTCCAAGCCTGGTTCTTTTTCTTACCTCGTCCTTTCTTTTTCCCGTTGGAATTTTGATTTCCTTTGGGGTTATCAGATTGGATGGCATTAATCGAAGAGGTTTGGGAAGCCGAAGGGTTAGACGATGTGACTTGGTTGTTAGAAGCAGTTTGTAAAGACAACTGCTGCAATTGGTTCAACAAGTTCACTACATTCGTGTCTACCGACCCAACGATACCATCCGCGTGGGGACCTGGCTTCGACTTAGCTATGTCAACCTTAGACCTAGGAGAATCTAGCAAGTAGTTTTGTAGGTTCCCAGACTGAGAGTAGATCAATTCTAATTGTTGGGCCCTAAAAATGGCTTGCTACTCAGAATAGACTCCAAACATGGAAACATCCTTGGAGATCTCAGGTTGTAAAGATTTCAAAAACCATTCGAGACGGTACTTCGGAGGGATTTCGGCTTTAATGAGCCTCTTTCTCCATCTCCATTCCTGAATATGGTAAAAAATGTGAGTTGCCTTATCCTGGCGAAAAGTGGCCAGTAGTTCAGTTCCGACATCATAACGAATAGGCAACTAGAAATGATTTAAGAAAATATTGGCTAAGTCAGTGAAAGATGTAAAGCTGCCCCCTGGCAACTCTATATACCATTTGGCCGCATTACCAGTCAAGGTGCGTTGAAAAAGTCTCAACCTAATCAAGTCATCGATAAGGGAGTTAGATGAGCACTACAAGTGGAATGTGGTTACATGGTCGCCTGGGTCCTCACCGCTCTTCCCTTCGAATTTTGGAATGTCCGAAGGGAGTTTGGTTGGGACAGGAGGCTAGGCCGAATTGTACTTGATTGGATCATTTGTTAACTTAGTGAGATATGGCAAGTTCAATGTTGCCAGAAACGGAAGCCTAGGAGGATCTTGGAGATTCCACCCAGACTGGGCGGAACTCCCAAAGTTCTGAAAAGATTGACCTGGATTTTGGAAGGCACCAGGCTACCCGAAGTAACCAGTAGAACCGGCTGAACCAAAGGCAAGCCTTGTGATCCAGCAAAATTTGGAGTTTGACCAACTCCGGCCGCAAAACCTCCATAACCAGCAAAGTTTCCTCCTAAAGGATTATAAGGAGTTGATAACCCCTGATACGGATTCCAAGCCGAAGCTAAGGGAGGAATACTTTGAAACAAACTAACTATGGTTTACAGCCTATTCCCTTGTTGGCCAAAAAGCAGATACCGAGTTCCCGCGCCACTAACCCCAGGGTTAGTCCAACCTTGGAAAGGATTGCTGCTTTGTCCTATAGAAGAAAAAGGCATGGACCCTATCGTCGGGTTGGAATGTGGTATATGACCACTTCCGAAAGGAAAACCCTGGAATGAAGTTGATCCACTCATCATGGACGTGGCGGCACCAAACAGAACTGAAGGAATACCCTGTGAATGGGCGACAAATGGGAAGAATCCAGAACCAAAAGCATTGGTTTGCAAATTTCCGCTCGTGGACGGAATGGAAGTAGACCCAACTAAAGATGTGCTAGCAAAAGATCCAAACAAAGAAGCAGAGGAGATGGAAATCGTTCCTCCCCCTTGTACCAATGTTGGAGTCTGCATAGTTGTAGCACTTGAAGTAGAAGCCACGCTTCTAGTAGTGGTCATCGATGCTAAGCGCATAGCATAACCTGGACTTGACAGTCTATGCGTCGAAGTCCCAACGTATTGTAATACGTCTGGATGACTAGATGGTAGGGGAGAATTCGGAGCCGTTAACAAATCTGAGAGTTCTTCTACCTCTATGTTATTCTCCGCTTGTAAGTGAAATCGAGAAAGAACTGGAGTGTTCCTCTCTTGTTCCGTGGAAGTGCCAGGCCTTGCTTGAATACTAATGCCCCCGAGAGGAGGATCAATCCCCGATGTGTCAACTGCCATGGGATGAAACCCGCCAGTAGTATTACCTCTGCGCCTTCTAGGAGAAGGCTCTAAACTTGGTGGTGAAAGACCACGAAGTCTTCGAGACTATCTAGGTGATCGATTAGCCACTTTGAATTTCTTGTTAAGATCTAACTGAAGACTCAAACAATTGAAAGCTAGGCCAACTAAGAGCACAAAGCACACACTATAAAGTCCCTAAAGATAACATCCAGTCAAACAAATTCCAAGTATTTCCGCTCCGGGTGATTAGGACCGGACACCAAAATACGAGAAAGTGAATCAAGGGGCCTTCCGAAGATAGTCTGGGATGATGAGGGCCCAGTCCTATCAGCGAAGGTAACAAAGGAAGTTACGTTGACCTCCTAACAACAGCCTGCGCCGATGCAAGACCCCAAGCTTCGCAAGGGTGCCCTCCAGTAGTACTGCCGAGAGTGATGCAACGTCGACCTCAGGTGCCACGGGATTCCCCTCCACAGCCACCTGTGTAGATCCATAGGAGTAGCAACTATGGATACCAACTCGTCGCAGAAGCCAGGCGGAACAGTCGTGACGTAAGTTCGGACAAGTAGGAGAGGGGGTATCTCTCTTCCCTGTCTTCACAGACCCTTGTGCTTAACTCCCAGATCTGGAGCTTTTGTGGTCTTCCTAATGCTATTGGATTTTCACTCGTTATTCAGACTCCTACGTTTGATGTTTAAATGGCCTTGGAGAGTTAACTCTCCGCTCGCCTAATCCAAGGCCCTAAAATCCTAAAACTTGTTGGTGTATGTAACTTTAAAAGAAAAAAATTTTAGTGAATTTTAGTTAGCGCTTGATTTTAAAATAGGTTGTTCTTTAAGTCACGGGATAATGGAAGTGAAACTAGTGGTGTTTTTGACGCGAAAGAAATTAATAAAAACCTAACTATATGCACATGCACTTGTTTTCGTTTTTCGATGAAGAGCAATTTCTACAGGGTTCAAAGGAACTTCTAATAAAACAAATTTTTCTTTTATTTTCGTTAATTCACGCTTCACACTCACAAAAGCTAACAAAGCTATGTATGCCTAAAAAGATATGCAAATCTATCCTAATGCAACAAATATATGCTGATGCAAGATTCAAAACAACTCTAAAAACAAGAAATGAACGTTGCTTGCTTATCAATTTTTATTTTGCCACTTAAAATGTCTAGATGGAATATGAGATGCTACCATTCATTTTGTCTAAACACTAAAAACAAATTTCAAGACAAACATAAAGAACTTTCATTCACTAAAAGGAAACCAAACGAAAACCAAGTTCAAGAAAGCAAAACGAAGTTTTTCAAAAAGTTTTCTTCAAAGCAACAACAAAAGAGTCTTTTCAAAAATTCTCTCAACATGACTGAAACTTTGTGATTGAAAAATAGGCAACAAACACTTTTGCAAGTTGACACCACACAATGGATGAAAACTCAACAAACATAAATATTTTTAAAGATGCCCTCAACAATCAAAAGCAGCAATGAAAGCTTTGGCAACAAAGACTAAAAAAGATTAAAAAGACAAATTTCAAGAAAGTATCAATCAACAACTCTCATGAAACAAAGAAGTGGATGGTCACAAAAAGCAGTTTTTTCAAGCAAACAAAAAGTCACCAAAAGCAAGATTCAATAGAAAGATTGAGACCAATCTTTCTGCCCTGATGAATCAGAGCAGCCAAGATTCCAACAAGAAATCTTGCGTGCTTTAGCAAAAACGATGACGCTTGCAACAACAAAAACAAGACCAATACCCCTTACAATTAGAGAGAATTTGGAGCAAGATGCTTGTTGTAAAACAAACAACTGATATTGGAAAATGACTGTTTCAGACTGAATCAAACCACCAGACAGACCTTCAGAGACAAAAAGGTTTACAAATCTTGAAAATTGAAAGATATACGCGATTGTACTTATGTACATATTACGTGTATACGCGACTGATCCTAAGGAAACCTGCCTATACACGGGTTAACTTCGGGAAACAAGCGTATATACGCTTCTGTAACTAAGAAAAATAGCGTATATAAAAGATTTCAAGAAGAATAAGAAACAAACTGAAGAAACTGGCAAAACTTAGAATTCAAGAACAGACCACACAGCAACAGCAAGCAAACAGGCAACTGAGCCCTGATTGGCTTGAAAAACACCCAAACTAGGAACAACAAGAGTGTTGTCCTCAGTGGAGTCGCCATTTCTGTTGAGGGAAATGTTCCCCTAGGGCTTTTGGGTTGAAACCCTAGCAGACTAAAAGTTGTCTAAATAGAGAAACACACATTCACAAAGCCATTATGCTTTTATAAGCAAATTCTATAGTAAGAGGGGCATACCTTAAGTCCTACGTTTGAGAAGGTCCTTTAGGGTCCAGACCCTTCTTCAAGTCCCTTTCGCTCCTTTGTCCTGCAAAACAACCAATTCCAAAGAACACAGCAGTATATGGACAAAGACTTATAAAGAAATCATCTTCATGTTATAAAGAAAGGTAGTTAGTTATGAACTTTAAACAACCATTCACATATGAATTCCAACATGGATATCATAAACATAAAGAGGATTTATATCAGGAACCAAGACGTGTTTCTTTTATTATAGACAAACAAAATGCATAAAAGGAATAATTTCACCTGAGTAACCTTTTGCAGGCTCCAAGCAAAGCTTCCTTCCAGATCCGTCCAGCCTCAAGCCTTTAGAAAACTCCTTCCATGACTCACTCCATGATGTCCTAAATAGTGGATGAACATCAACACGCAAGGAAACAATGGTTTCCTGTACAAATGGGGGAAGTGCAGAAGGTACAAGGGTCTTCAGACCTGGTCAGGGAAAAATCTCAGTATAATAACCTTTCTCTCTCTTGTCTCCTCCTTTAGGCCTTACCTTTGAGGTCTTTTTATACCTCTCCCAAAGTAGTTTTTTAGTTGGGATTTGGTTGGGAACAGTTGGGCCACGGGCACTAATAGGTGATCAGCAGGCAAAACCCGCGATCTCCGCCCAAAATTAAGGAGTTTTATATTTTTTTAAGTGTTTTAATACATATACGTGGGTTGGGTATATGCCTACCCACGTATACACGCGTTTAACTCAGGGTAATGTCACGTATAAGGGATAAAACATTGTTTTTTAAATTTTGGACCAGGTCTGGAAGGAGGGGTTTCCCTAGGCCATGAGTGCAGCATCACAAACCATAATAGTGAGATTTGGAGCTATAACATCAAGGAACCTTCCCTTGACTGCATGCATGAGTTTCCTTTATAGGAAAACACATGCAACTGATAGTACATTGTCCTTGACATTTAGCTCAACTGGGTCTTTTTCATAATAGACATGCATGAGTTAATGATGAGAGAATCTTCAGTTATTTGGAGTACACTAGTTGGATGCATGCATGCATTAACTGACTGAACTCACAATTGGTTCCTCAAACAGTTTGGAACTAATTTAACCGGACTTAACTCAGTAAACTGAGCTAAATAATTACAACTCAAATATAACTCAACCTTATCTCCTTAATTAAGGTATAATCTCCTTAATTTAAAGGATAACTCTTGCATGACTTCAAAAAGACTTCTAACTTGAATTTCTCCAATTAGTTAATCCATAAAAATTAATTATTTCCAAGCAGCTGGTGAGACTAAATTCGATTTTAATTCACAATTTTAATTCAAGGACAAATTAAAATT
>APFE030929699.1:84504-97366 GCA_000404065.3 Pinus taeda | reverse complement strand
CCATATCATCATCGGCAATAGTTATTCCCACACTTCCAAGCTCATCTCTGCAAGTGGTGAGCTTGTTCAGATATGTGGAAATAGTATCGTCGTTCTCCATCTTGATTCTTCGAAGCTTATCCTTGAGTGCCAATTTCCTCTGGTTGCTATTGTTCAGGTAGAGGTCCTTCAATGTCTTCCACATTGAATATGGAGTATCCTTCCCATGGAGACTCGAGACAATATGGTCTCGAACTCCCTCAAGGATGATCTGTCTCACCCTCACCACACACTTCTTCCACTCAGCCAACTCTTGTGCATTAGTTGAAGCTGGCTTTTGGATTTCTTGATCAATGAAATCCTTCAAGTCATTGTCTTCTAATATAGCCTCCATGCGATCTTTCCATGCTATGTAATTTGATTTGCCTTCCAAGGCATACTCGAGTCTCAAGCCATAGAACTCCATTTACAAACCTGAAGTATAATATGAATTCGATTTTCACCTGCAACCCCGAACTTCAAACTTCAAATTCTCTTCTTAGGATACTATTCATAGCTCCGATAGACTTGGCTCTGATACCATGTAGAAATTCTGCAAATTCTCTACAAATCTCACTCTAAGACAATGTAGAAAATCTTATTGTAGATTAACTCGATAATGCAATATAGCCAAAGAAAAATACTATAACCTATTTCTACTATCAATTTGCGGAAGCTTAAATATTGAACAAGATCGAGTTGAACACATATAACTAGAAGAAGAAGAATCAACGCACAATACACATGAAAATAATCAGGGGAAAGCCTCAGCTAAAAACCCCACTATCTGTATTATCATACAAGGTGGAAATATATCATAATAATACAAAGCCTTAGCTCTCACAGCTAGCCAGCTCTCAGTACAATCCTCCTGGATGCTCACAGGCAAACAAAGTTCTCACAAGCCTTCTCCTCTGCCCTCCAAGCTCCTATTTCCTTGCGTAGTTCCTCTGGGATGATCTCCTTCACCCAGTGGAACACTCCTCTCACACACTACTCTAACACACTATCAGAACTGTGCAATCCTCAAGGAACCTTCCCTTGATTGCATGCATGAGTTTCCTTTATAGGAAAACACATGCAACTAATAATACATTGTCCTTGACATTTAGCTCAAGTGGGTCTTTCTCAAAATAGACATGCATGTGTTAATGAGGAGAGAATCTTCAGTTATCTAGAGTACACTAGTTGGATGCATGTGTGCATTAACTCACTGAACTCA
This sequence comes from Pinus taeda, assembly GCA_000404065.3. Classification (NCBI taxonomy): domain Eukaryota; kingdom Viridiplantae; phylum Streptophyta; class Pinopsida; order Pinales; family Pinaceae; genus Pinus; species Pinus taeda. The sequence continues at coordinate 96,126 of APFE030929699.1, read as the reverse complement.
CAATTAGTTCTTCAAACAGTTTGGAACTAATTTAACTAGACTTAACTCAGTAAACTGAGGTAACTAATTACAACTCAAATATAACTCAACCTTATATCCTTAATTAAGGGATAATCTCCTTAATTTAAGGGATAACTCCTGCATGACTTCAGAAAGACTTCTAACTTGAATTTCTCCAACTAATTAATCCATAATGAATTAATTAATTATTTCCAAGCAATTGGTGAGACTAAATTTGATTTTAATTCAAGCACAAATTAAAATCGGAATATTCTGGATTCTATTTTTATCATTTCTTGTTGTTAATTTCAACAATTACTAACTTCAGAATGGTTGATGTTAGATTTATCAAATGCTCAAGTTCAAATTTATCAATATGGAAAAAGTGCAGGGCATTGATGTCACCTGGTGAAGCAGCTGAACCTGGACCTTCCACAAGCGAGCCTGCTCCACAATCATAAGTGATCCAATGAAAATCAACCACCTGTTTTGTTTGATGAAATATTCAAATAATATTGTATTTTGTAATGTTAAGTCTTTTAATTTTAGAGTTTAAGTCCTCGGGATGACCAAATAGGGCGTTGAGTAGTTTCTAAAAGTAGTTTTAGAAATTTGTGGTAGTTAATAGTGTTTATAATTGTCACCTTTGTAATGTTACCATAAAAAGACTTTGGAGAACCATGTTTGGGGTCCAGAATATTGACTTAAGAAAGGAAAAATTTATCTGTGATGTGCTTATTTTTTCTTCGAGATTAAATAAAGATTTCAAGGTGATTCCAAGAAGTCCTTTGAATATGATATGTTTTTCTACTTTGTAAGTCATGTATTGTTCCTTCTTCTTTGGAAAAGTGTAATGAAGATGCTAGTTTTTTTTATAATACATATTTACTAAAATCACAGTACCTATAATTTTAAATGAAATAAACTTAAATTGCGCTCCACTTTTCGACACACTCGTTTTTTGTATCTCTCACATATTCTGCTAAGGTTTAAAACATAATATTCTATAGTTGTAGCCTTCTATTTTGAACCTTTTATCATTTATTTCTATCACCTTTCTACAAATTTAAATCATTTTCATAGTTAGTGCGGTCATCTTGGAAGATATCTTTTATCCCAAGAAGATTTCCTTAACATTACCTGTGAAACTCCTCTATGAACAATTATGATGGGACAACAAATTACATTTACTATCTTTTTGTATGGATGTCCTAGGCACTGACCTCTTCTCAGCCACAGGTTGTCTCTCGATAACAAAACCACCATTCTAATCCATTTCGAACCCATTTTCTATGCCACCATGTTATAGGCCATTTTGTCACTTCTTGTTAATAGGCCTGCAAACAGGATCAATCAACATCCGCGAACATGTTGTTATCATCCCCTCACAAATCCTTAGGCATTACCTTTCCAAAAGTCTGATTTTCTGGGAGTAATTGCTCAAAATCAATGTTTTTAGCCCTAATGCACTCTGTCCTTTTAGCCACCTACATTCAGCGTTGGTTTCTCCCTTCTGCACCATCAGTGATCATCACTTATTACTCCCTTCTGCGGGTGTGTTGATTCTAAAAATCTACGAAAAATTAAAAATATTCTGAAACTTCCTCTTCCAGAAGATTCCAATGGTTGTTTTAACTATTTACCATGGATAAGAGCTCGAATCCTATCTGATCCTACCTTGGATACTTCACCTCTTATCCCTTGAGCTCATCCTCCCATCATATGTGGATCTCAATCTCATTATGGTAAATCCTAAACTACCATCCTTCTCCTATAAACTTATTACCATCCATTACATCATGGTTGGCTTTTGGAGATTGATTGTGCCCTTATGTTGCTACCTTGAACCTAAAGGAGTCATCATATTCATGCATTAGGGTTGATATTGAGGTGTGCTTTGTGGCAAGGAAGGACAAGTCAACTTGGGGAGACTTCACAAGATCAACTATTATTTATGGTTGTAAACTCTCTCCAATTTCTATTAATAAAAAGAGTACCTTGTTTTCTTATATGTGTTGTATTATGTTTACACTCATGTATTTCAATGCCTTGCTCATTCATTTAATAAATATGTTAGATTATGATACTTGGTTGTCGTAGATCCTTTGCTTGTTTTAGTCGTGTGTGCAAGTTCTAATTATAGCACTTGGAGCTACAATTGGTGCTTACAAGTGAGGAGGAACGAGAAGCTTGTTATAGATCTGAGGTAGGCCTCTTTCCCAACCTCTAACTTCTCTAAGGAAAATTATATATTCTTTGTCTTTTGTTGTTTTAGACCAATCCATTAGGTCTAGGGAATTCACCTTTGTCCGTAATCATAAATTCGGCATAATATATTGGTGACTCCACTAGGGAACATTTTTTCCCTTAGTGGTTTCCTTGACCTTAGCACCTTTTTCACCTCTTAAACTTATCTTGATTGATTCACTCAGACCTTGATTGACCCAATGAAAATCCTTCGCTAAGCTTGATTTGACTTTTTGTGTCGTATTTTGGTCGGATCTTCCTCAATGCAAACCCTTGTTTGGAGACAGAGCGCTTCAGCGCACCCTATCCTTCTCTATACCTGCACTGTAGAGAACTTGTGCCTATTCTGCACCTACATTGATCCCTATAAGATGCAAAAAATTGCTTCTTTTGCCTTGCTCTCTTATTTTCTTTAGTTCAATTTTTTTTCCTATTGTCACTTAGTGTGCCCTTTTCTCTAAAAAGCCTTCATTTAGTTTTCTTTTGGTTTTGATAGCCATTGATAAGAGTTTGTTTGGATTTTTATTTGTTCTTGTCATTTAGGTCGTTTGCAAACTTTTTCTTGATCATTGAATGTTTGAAGAAATTGATACTACAATCATCATTCTGTGCGGTTTCTCTCATCAGTGATTAAGCAAGCATCTTAGTTTTCATTTCATTTGGAAATTAAGAGGATTGAAAAGTAAAATCTCATCATTTTTCATTTTGCATTGCATTTAGGGTTTTGTGCGTGAAATTGGAAAATGGAACAGTTGCATTAGGGAAATTTACATAACAAATTTTCTTTGTTGCATTACTCTTTGTTTCTTCCTTCTCGTACATAGATTTTCATTGAAAATAAAATATTTCATTTTATCATGCTAGATTGCATCTTTAGGATATTCAGGTGAAATTTGCGATGAACCTTGAAAATTGAAACTTAATTCAAGATAAACTTCAAAATTTATTGAATAAATCTTAAGGAGCATTTGAAACATTAACACAAACATCTAGATATCTAAGCTAGAGACGTGTTCCAGCGTCTACAAACATAGGAGCTGTCATTTTTTTTCCAACATTGCATTTCGGGGGTGATATCTCGCTCCACGTATGTAAGTGTATCAAATCATTCTTAACGTACCTCCGGGTATATTGGATGGAGCTCCACACATGAAAATTATATGGGAATGCTCTCATCGTATGGTTATGCATTAGACAACACTAACATGGATTGCACTTCCATGTACCTCCGAGTATATTTTGGAAGTCCACACTAGGTTGCTATCTTGCCTTAGGTAACTTAGTCGACCGCGTTGTACACTGTGATACACCGAACACAACATTCAAGGAGATTGCCTGCCTGTATGTAAATTCTTGTTTCTCTAAGGTTGTATATTGCAGTTCAGTTGCTTGGTGAACCCTTTTGCCTAGATTTCCATTTTTTTATTTATTTTTGTCCTTAGTTTCTAAAATTTATTAAACCAACATGGAAGAACAACCACCTCAATCATGTCATTCGCGTAGGATGCAAATATTGCCTTCTCTTCCACCTCAAGCAACTCCTGGATGTTATCAAAAGAAAAAATAAGAAGTATACTACCGAATCTGGTACTTTGGGAGCTACTCCTTTTGGTCCTCCGTCTAAAATTGATCCACTAGAATCTTCTTTTCCTATGAATATTGAACTTGAGATTACTTCTCCACTAGCTAGCGAGTCTGATACAGTCAAAACAGAAGCACCTGAGATTTCATTACCTAAGGTTATTGAACTTGAATATATTGAATTAGAAACATTACAAACTAAGGTTATACAACTTTAGGCACCTTAGTTAACTACACTTGTTACTCTCGACACTTATCTTCTCTTCCTCTATCTGAGACCCAACCTCAACCTATATATCTCGAACCCGATGGTGAACCACTTCCCCTTGGTCTTGTGAGCATTGAGGAGATTCCTCAAGAATAGCCTCAACCCTCCTCTCCTAACCATTTGATAAGGACTCACATTTATCAGACCCATCCTTTTCGTTCTCCTCATACTCCATCCCAAGCTCCTTTGTCTAGTTTATCTCCTTTCAACTTGTATCTACTACTATGACTGAGACAACCCATGTTGCAGTTTCCTCTATGTTTGCAACATCACCAGAGACACATTTGTATCGTGGCCCGTTCATCCCAACTCATTACCAATCGTTATCCGGTACCTTTGCAGGTGCAGCATCCAGTCCATGGACTTCTCCCATGTCATCCTCGTCTAGAATTCCATCTCGCACTTCTTTGATGAGCACTACACAGTTTGCTCCTCCTCCTCCCTCTCAACCTTCAATAGATCAGAAATCTGGTCCTTATATCACTAGGTATGAACACCTACAACATCCTAATCCACCCCATGTTAGGAACCCTCCTCTTTGAGATTAGTTTCCTCTGTATTCCCCTCCTCTTCCAGCAAGGGGAAACCTGTTGTCGGAATATTCCCGTCTCATAATCAAGTACTACAAATTAGTGCTCAACCTCATTCGAGTCCTCCATTATCTAGGAATGGATGTCAATTCTTAGCAACCTACATTTCACGTACAACCTATCTTGGTTGTGAATCAAATTCAAACCTCTCAACATGTTCTGCCCACATTTCAGATTCCTATTTGTCAACTCATGTCTCAATTTGTTCAAGCTCAAGCTCATATAAATCAACCTTTGCAGGTTGCACCTTCAACTCAACCTTTTTTGTTGGTATTTAGGGCTTCCCATGTCCCACTTACCCCACCTATTCAATGTGCCTTACAACCTCCACCACTTGGTCAGGATATTCCTCAAATCCAAATAGGTCAACCTGTATATAGCATGTCATAGACACAACACATCCCACGTTACATACGGATGATGCAAAATCCTATAAGGCAACCATATCAAGGTATTCCTCAAATGGCTTACCAAGGTCAGCAAATGCAAGCCCAACCATTTCAACCTTTGTAAGGTTATCGTAGAACTGGAAAACAAGGTTATCCCTAAATTGGGTAATAGGGTTATGTTTATCCAAGTTCTTAAAATCCTCCCTATCCAGGAGAGCAGATACCTATTGCTCAAGCCATCCCATCTTACCCAAGATATCATCCACCAAACTTTAATCAACAATTTCCATTTGTGGCGACTCTTGAATTGCCAAATCTAACCTGGCGTACAAATGATCCCATTTGTCACTCTCCTTGGTGGTCAGTTATTCATATGAAATTGATTGATGATATCCCAAAGGTCAATGGAAATCCTAGAGAAGACTCGCTTACGCACGTCATGACGTATCATTTATGGTGTTCTTTGAACTCTTTAAATGATGAGTCTATTCAATTGTGTCTTTTACAATGGACACTTAGCGGTACATCATCAAAGTGGTATATTGAATTACCACGAGCTTCGTTCGAAAATTTCAGTGCCTTAGCAACCATGTTCTTAACTCATTTTGAGTTTCCCATTCGATATAAGACTGGAACTAAACTTTTGATTTTTTTCAAACAATTTGATTCTACTCATATTTCTGATCATATTCATGAGTGGCAGCATCGCCGTTGTTTATTCAAAACCTTCTTTCCTGACCAATTATTAAATGAATGGTTTATTAAGTCTCTATTACCATCTATAACAGAAGGCATTACTAAAGGCAGAGTTGTGACTGAAGAGCAAGTAATTACTTGTGCCCAGTATCTGGATCTTATTTATACTCAATTCAGCACGCTCTACAATAAAATACCAAATGCTTTGTGACCTTCGTATGTTCCACAACCTCCCAGTAAAGAATCACATGTCGTCGATGGCGTGATTTATTCTACTAGCCATCAATCGGTGAGTAAATAATCTGGTTCAACTACTGTTGCGGCTGCCCAAAACTCATCATCTACCACTCTTGCAACTCCTACTTCTGAGATCAATGTCGTCTAATCCATGAAAGGAAAATATCAGCAACCAGAAGAAAGTCAAAGGTAAAAAGAAGAAAGATAATCCTCTGCAAGATAAACAAAATAACTAGTCTTTTGAAGAAAGTGAAAACCTCATTATCCTTGCTTAATATGTAATGAGAAGCACTTCACTCACAAATTTCCGCATCAAGCAAAAGTAAATCAATTTGTTAAATCTTCTACCGTGCTTTTTGTGTTGACAGATCCCTTTCCTAATCAGGAAACTAACATGGTTGCTCGGGATCCCACTTCCTCTTCTTCTGTTACAATTATTTCCTCCACCAAGTTGAAAAATGAAGTTATGGTGGCAACGAGGAATAAGGATTACAGTGATTCAAATACCTAGACTGGTCAGGCTACTGATCAACCTGCTAATTCTACCTCATTTGCTTCGGTTCCTACTTAATTAACAATTAAACCTCTTAAGGGCATTATTCATAAATACTCATTCAACCCTCGTGTGAGAGTTGCACAAAATTATAACATAGTTGAGGATTTGGCTCAAACTCCTTCAATGATGTCAACTCTCAAGGCGTTGCAAAATTGTCCTGCCCAGAAGAAGGCTTTACTTTCCACAATTGGATTTGTTGATCCTTCAGATTCTAAACTCATGGTTTTTAATCATGAGACTCATACACCCAGACTTCCAACACAACTAGCCTTCATGATTCAAGTTATTGTGCAAAGTAAGACTATCCGTTGAACCATTGTGGATGAAGGATCTTCCACCTATATCATGTCACTTTCTTGTTGGAATTCCATTGGCTCTCCTCAACTCAATTAGTCACCGACTACTCTAAAGGCCTTTGATGGAAGAGGCTTCAAACCTTATGTAATTTTGGGTTCGTTACAAATTGAATTAGGTGGCAAGGCAGTGTCAGTAGTAGCCAAAGTTAATGACAGATCGTTACATTATAACCTTCTATTGGGTCGTACATGGGTTTATGCTATGGTTGTTGCTGTTTCAACTTATTTCAGAATGATAGGTTTGCCTCACCATGAGGGCATAGTAACCATTGATCAACTCACCTTCCTTTCTAATTCTCAAGTTACTGGAAGCATCCCTCTTGTGGGAGAAACCCCACATCCATATCAACATGTCGGGGTGGGATTGCTTAAATATTCTTCTCTTCTCAGAACCTTTTATTTTGCCCCTCCTCTTCCTTATCCCCTTCCCAATAACTTGAAATCATTTGCCTACATCATCATGATATCTTCTTATACTATTATATCTGATCATTGACTAGTAATGGATGCATCTAATATTGACACCTTTGGTGACCGCATGTCGCTCAGCCCTATCGAGCTTGAATATGAAGCCATCTATTCACCTTGTTTGACACACTCTGATTTTTTCTCTTCGCTCAATTGGGTCAATCATTCCTTAGATTATGGTATGTCTTATGATCCTTTCTTCAGTACATTCTCTACTGATGAAAGCCTCATGGAGGTCAGATGTCATATGGTGCTCCATGGGACAAGAATCATCATCATTCCTCCTTACCAATTTCCTTTGAGGATAATCTTAATAATATTTATTCACCCAATGTCATTGAGATATTTGTGAATTCTGTATCTATCCACGATATCGATTCTAAGAACAATTTGTCAAATATTGAAGAGAACATCCCTCTTGATATTTCGATTAAGCCCAAATTGTCAAGAATGTACATATTGGTGTGTCTTTCTCTCCCGATGAGATTAAGACCTATAAAGCCCTTTTCTGGGAATTTTGAGACGTTTTTCGCCTAGTCATATGAAGAGATGTTAGGTATAGATCCAAACAATGTTGTACATGAAATCAAAACATATCCCGATGCTAAGCTAGTATGACAATGCCTACATATGTTCCATATTAAGAAGGTTGCTACTATTAAGGCTGAAGTTGAAAAACTTCTCCGTGTTGATTTCATTTACCCAGTACCTCTAACTAATTGGGTGTCAAACATTGTTCCCATCATGAAGAAACAAGGAACAATACATGTGTGTGTCGGTTACCAGGACATAAATTGTGTTTGTCCTAAGGAAAATTATCCTACTCCGTTTATCGACCAGATTGTTGATGATTGTGCTAGTAGTTAAATATTTTCGTTTATGGGAGATTTTTTCAGCTATAATTAGATCAACATTCTCCCGTTGGAATAACATAAAACGACATTTATTTTTCCATGGGGCACATTTTCATTTCAAAAGCTCCCTTTCGGATTGAAAAATGTTGGGGAAAATTTTCGGAGGGCAATGAATTATGCCTTCCATGACATTAAACACATTGTACAACCATATTTCTATGACCTTCTTTCACACTCGAAACATTGTGTGTATCATCCCATGCATTTCAGGGCTATATTTCTACGTTTTCTACATTATAACGTTAGGCTAAATCCACACAAGAGCGTGTTTTGTGTGCAATTCAGATGACTTTTCAGCTTCGTTGTGTCGAAGCAAGGAATTCATTATGATCCATTTAAAGTCTAGGCAATCCTAGATCTACCTACTTCTTCCTCTCTCATTCATCTACAACAACTCCAAGGGAAGGCTAACTTTATATGGATATTTATTCCCATTAATGTTGAATTTACCAAAGGATTTAGTCAATTGTTGAAGAAAGTGGTTTCCTTTTATTGGGATGACATTGCCCAAAATGAGTTTGACGCTTTGAAAAAAAATTTTGTTCGAACATCATTGTTGTATCTCCCAGATTATCAACGAGATTACTTCATGCACCTCATCATTGCAGTTACTAACATCGGTATGGTATTAGTCCAAGAGGATGATGTAGGGGACAAACAACCAATTTATTATTTAATTCAAAACTTAAATGATTCTCAGATCAAATATACTCATGTCAAAAAGTTAACTTTGGTGGTTATCCAAGCTGTCCAAAGGTTTCGCCATTATATCCTGCTTCGCAAGACTATGTTTATTTCTGAATACAACCCCATGACATACATCTTCTCACGAAAATTACTGGGGGGAAAGTATTCCAAATGGATTTTGATTCTCTAGAAGTTTGATTTGGAGTTCATCAAATCCAAATCGAAGAAATATTTAGTCTTTGTTGAACCGATATGTGACCCTCCCACTTTCAAAACTGAAGTGACACCTCACGATTCTACTCCAAACAAGTTTTTGTTCCTGATAGATTCATCTAACTTGTGGTATGGATACATCATCATATATCTCCAGACCTAGACTTTTTGGCCTGATACCTCACATTTTGACCAGCTACATTTCTGATACCAGGCCAAAAATTATATAATAATTGGCGGCACCCTTTATCGTTGTGGTATCAATACAATTTTTTTACGGTGCCTCACTCACGAGGAGGCTGAGAAATCTCTAAATGAAGGCCATGCAGGGGCATGTGGTGGACATATGTTTGGTTATGCCACTACATAGAATATTTTGCACGTTAGCTACATTTGGCCTACTATGTTTCGCAATTGTATCCTCACAATCCAAAAGTGTCATGCCTACCAGGTATATGATCGTAAAACCCATGCTCCAACAACTACTTTACACCTTGTGATTGTTGTTGGACATTTTGCGAAATGGGGCATTGACTTTAGGACATGTAACCCTCACTTGGTTGGGAGGCATGGCTACATCATTGTGGTGATAGACTATTTCACCAAGTGGGACAAGGCGATGCCTATATATAACAACATTAGCAAAATAATTGCTTTCTTTTTCTTCAATCACCTCATTGAAAGGTTTGGTGTACCACAAGCTATAGTTACAGACCATGGGAAGCACTTATGTAACCACATGATGTCTGAGCTAACTACCAAGTTGGGCCTTCACCATGAGAGCTAAACTCCCTACTATCCACAGGCAAATAGGCAAGTTGAAGCAATCAATTTTTTTTTTTAAACAATGCTTTAGTGCATGCTAGGGATCCACAAATCAGATTGGCATTTTATCCTTTATGCAGTGTTCTGGGAATATCAAAGATCTATTCGGACTGCTACTAGATTCACGCCATTTCAAATTGTGTATGGCTTGGAAGCAATCCTTCCTATCGAGTGTGAAATTCCATCTCTAAAACTTATTGTTGAAGTCCTCCCTACCACTTCTGCAGAAGGAGAGCATCTCTTACATCTGACACATTTAGATGAAACCTAATGTGATGCCGCAATGGCCAATGAGGCCCATAAGAAACACATTAAGGCACAATACGATAAGAATGTTAAGCCTCGTGCCTTCTTGGAAGGTGACCTTGTCATATTGTATGATTAGGAGTTTGATAAGTTAGGTTATGGTAAGTTCGAGCCAATGTAGCTAGGCCCATACATTGTTAAACATGTTCTTGCTAAAGGAGCCTACGAGCTTATTAATTTTGATGGAGTTCCGTTGGCGCAATCCCGAAATGGGTTGTACCTCAAAAAATACTATGCTAAAGTGATTTTTTGCATAGTTCATTGTGTACATATTATCTATAGGTGTGTTGAGTGTGTTTGTAGTGTGTTCCCTTCAGAGTTTCCTACCATTTATGTTAATCTTGCTTTACATTTGGTTTGTAGATGTCGACGTCCCTTGAACCATATGTTTGTTATGATGATGGTGCTAGTCATAGTACTCATAACCTTTCCTCTGTAGCATGGGCTATATATGATCCAAATGGTGAGTTAACGAGTTTACAAGGGATTTGTATCACTCTCTCTACCAATAACATCGTTGAGTATAACGCAATGATCGAGCTATTGTTTGATGTTATCTCTCATGGTATCTGCCTTATAGTTGTCAGACTTGAATCACAACTTGTAATGCTACACTTGACTAATGTTTATTCTGTTATAAGTCCAACTATACTTCATATGTTTTTCAGGGTGTACCTTCTGGAAAGACATTTTGATTATTTGCAATATCAACACATTCCTAGAAGTCTAAACACATTGACAGATGCATTGGAGAATCATGTTTTAGATAGACATTTGCGACATATGTAAATTCAGTTCAATTCACATCACATACATTGAATAAGATAATAGAATGTTGGGTTGTGTTATATTCTTTCCACGACTAGCTCACGTAGTTAACCGAGGGGTTAGAGGGGGAGCGGAGCCCCCCTTCGTTGTGTCAATTGGTGGGGGGCCAAGGGGGGTCACATGGGGTTTGAGGCGTACCCGTAACCCCACTTTATCAAGTCCGGGGTAGCGCCCTGGAAAATTTTGGTTTTGGACCCTATGTTAGGTTGGGCGGACCCACCTATGGTTTTGTGCATGATTTTTGCACATGTTTTTGGACGCGATGGTTTTCAGTACAAGGTATTGGACGCGATAGTTTTCGGTCCAAGGTATTGGACGTGATGGTTTTCGGTCCATGGTATTGGATGCTTCGGCATGTATAAATATGTATTATAACATTGAAAGAAACATAATGAAAAATCAAGCTGGTAGTCCCAGTTTTGGGATCCAGGGGAAATCTCTGTGTATATGTGTTTTATGTG